>JALMQS010000899.1:339371-411698 GCA_024734495.1 Forficula auricularia
TAATTATTTTCTTACTAATTAGAAAACATATACACACATAACAATATGAACACCCTTATTTATATACAACACCATTGCTACTCTAAATAATCAATGGTGTTGTATAAATAAGGTATTCATATTGTTATGTATTCTAATTAGTAAGAAAATAATTAAATGACAAAGTGTTTTGAAAATTTGATCAAGATCCTGATTTAGCCATAATAAATTGGCGAAATATTTGCAATTGATTGCAAGTTTTAATAAGTCATTTAATTGTTCCTTTTTTCCTGTGATTTATCACATCTAATTCTGATAATGGAACTGAATAATAATAATGAAAAATTAGAATATTTTATATAAAATTGTTATGTCAAGAAATTAGAGATTATTTTGAAGACACGTGGATTGGTCGACCAGACCGAAGACAGAAGCGAAGAGCTCCCATATTTCCGCATAATATGTGGAACCATGTTGGAGCTATTACTAACAGGTTTGGCAAAAACAAACAATGCTGTAGAAGGTTGGCATCGCGGTTTTGAAAGCCAAATTTCAGCCACACATCCAACCATTTGGAAGTTTTTAGACGCCATCATCCAAAGGGAGGAGTAATTAATTCTACTGTACAAACAAAAAAAAACAAAAAAAATACAAAGATTGTGAAGAAAGGATTCTACGAATCTTAGATACATTTAATACAAAAATTATTGTAGAGTATTTAAGGGGAATAACACATAATATTAGTTATTAGAGATATTGTGTAATTAGTAAAGATAATTATTATAAATTAATGTAAATAAAAATTCAAAATTATTTTATTTCACTTTTTATTATTGTACATTCTGCATAGTAATTAATTTCCCATTCGCAAATAAATGCATCAATAATTATTATGAACGCATAGCACGAAGCCAATAACTTACTTTCGAATAAGAATTTGTATAATTATTCCTGCGTAGTATTGTTCAATTCTTAAATGGTTTTATGACTGCAATGGCTCGGTGGGCATCTTTTTGGGATTCCCATTGAATCTTTAAAGGTCCTATGCTTCTAAGGGCCAGTATTTCAATGTCCGTTTATTCTTGAGATTAGCAAGGAGGATATTAAATTTAAGCGGAGCTTTTCTCATCATATTTTAAGCTTCGTTTAGCTAAACGGAAAAATCGGTGAAATGTCGATTTGGCAAATATGCTTTAGAAAAAATCAACCAATAGCAGTCATTTAAAATAAATTAAAATATAAAAATTAATTTGAAATTTTAAGGTTAAGAAAATTTATATTTATTATATTTGTAATAGGAAAATTTTAAAATTATTTTATGCTCACACTTTATGTTACAATTAATAGATTTATTCCATGAATAATAAAAAATATTTATTAAAAATTATTTTCTCGATAAGAACAAAATGACCATTAAAGCTTAAATTTAACTCGTATTTCAATGAATTTATCACCTGATATATTGCATGTTATTTCTTATCATTCATCCTATTAATAAAACATGCAAATGCGAAACAAGCCTCTAGTGCAACATTATAAATATAATCAAGCCATTGAAACCTTAATCAATTCTTTATAGAGAATGATGAATTAATTTAGTGGGAGGAGATTTTATGAAACATGAGATTTGTTCAAAATATTCAAAAATGAAAAAATCAGATCTCTGATAAAAGGTCAATTTCAAGACAAAGAAATAATGTAGCTATCTACTCGTTTGAAATGAATGCTGATTAAGTAAAATCTTAAGATTAATTAAAGACTTATTACCTCTCATTCACTTTAAGATTCGACGGATAATTGGAGGAAAAAAGAAAACTTTTTCAAGATTCGTTTGATATGTGACCAGCTTGCTATTACAACAAAACGTACTTAATTACATCTAAATGGGTATTTGAACCTATGAGAAAGAACAGATGAAATCTTTTGAAATTAAAAATACTGATGATGAAGGTTAAATGTTCGAAACTATAGTGTCTATCATATATATATATATATATATATATATATATATATATATATATATATATATATATATATATATATATATATATATATATATATATATATACAGTGAAACCCCTCAAATCCGAATCCCCGGAAATCCGAAATCCCGGGAAATCTGAAAGCAAAAAGTGAAACTTATTTATTTAGTCATAAAACAATTATGTTTATATTCTACATTATAACCTTATTTTACATAATTAGTTGAAAAATTAACAAAGAAGTACAGTTAGCATACCAAACAAAGTGTAAATGTGTCTACATACTCTACTTATGTCATCCTGGATTGAAAAAAGGTAAAAGTTGGTTATTGAAATTCTTTAGGTAAATCACTTTGCAAAAACAATGAAATAAAAATAGAAAAAATACAAAATATTACTTAATCTTTCACTTGATAAGAGTTATCTTCAATTGTTAAAGCTGCTTTCAGCTAATCGAACAGGCCACAGCTCAAAAATTAGTTCGGATTTGAGGGGTTTCACTATATATATATATATATTTGTTTATATTTTAGAAATGATCGAAATCTTAAACAACAAAAATTAAATTAACAAAAGGTCAGACATAAACCGTTTTCCTTATAGGTATTTATCAAAAAATTTTTAAACAAAAATCATTTTTAGTAAATATTTATATATTTTTTTATTCAATGTAATTTCATCACCAAGAAAATTTGTATCATTGTCTATATTCAAAATATTTATTTGTTTAGTATTACTTTATATTCATTTTTCTTTTTTTAAAAATTCTTAAATTAAAATTCCATTGATAGAGGGAGAAATTCTCTATAAATGTTTCGTATTCAATAAACGTTTGAAGATTGTCTTTATAAGATTTGTATTTATTTATTTAATTACATTGAAACAATAAAAAATTTTCATAGTATATATTCATGCTATATCTGTTTATTTGCATGAAGAAGAGGACAACCTCAATGATCTTTCTTTATGAATCAACAGCTCTCGGTAAAACAAAATCTTTTTAATACAAGCAATTTTTGTCTTTTTTAAAATTTATAGGATTTTGTATAAAAGTGTGTTAAATTTAAATAAATTTCTAGTTCTCTATGTTTCCGAATTGAAAGTAGGATGTAAAATTACGTCTTTTTTGCCCAATGGCGACGATTATTATTATTATACTGTAAAAATAACAATCTACAAGCGTTTTTTAAATGAAATTCAATTAATTTTTATCAGTATGTTATTAGGGTTGCCGCATGTGCAAAAAAATCATCTAACGAAGAAGGGTGTTATATTATAACGCCCCCTGTCTGTGAAATGGCAAATTATATTATTATTTATTTCAGTCCTTTGTCTGTCCTTATTTAAATTTCAATCTCTACAAAAAGAGTATTTTTTTTAATTAATTGGATAATGAGAGCGGGAGTATTTTCTACCGTCCAGTTTAGATTCTCATCAAGTGTTGGCTTGGTTTGCCTAAACAAGTACCAAGGGACTAGGATCAATTACAGAGGGAACAGGGGGGCAATGGCGAGAAATGCTTTGATATTGGATATTTAATAAAAAATTACAGAGTTATTTTTTAGTCATTAATATTTTTTTATATACCTAAATAATTTCCACTTGACATGTTAAAAACACTCGATTTCGAACATTGTAAAAGTTAAGCAGATCATTTTTATGTGTCTGACCATGTAGAACAGAAAATCAAACCCGACCTGCATGCAGAGCGGCTCTTGGATTGAATTAATTCAATTTTTTTGCTTATTGTGCTTAAACGTGGAGAAAAATATTTTTCAACCATGAGTTTTTTCTGACTATGTGTCTTCCTGGGTTCCGAAGCCCAAGATAAGCCAAGAACGGAAAGTTGTAGACATTTTTTTCTGGTGTCAAAATTTTTGTATTTCTAATGTAATGAATTTTTTAGATTTTAGACCTTCTGACTTCAGAACATATTTTAATGAATTCAATTTTAAGGGGACCTGGTAGTGAGCAATAAATACATTTAACAATAATATACCGTATATAAAAATACACATAAAGAAATCAATGTGGTTGTTCTCCATGTTGGAACCATTTAGGTTGCCCTCTTCTTGATGCAAACAAGCATATATGTACATATAAAAATAATTATCAATATAAATCACATACTACTAAAGGGCATTTGTGCCTGCCTCTGTATGTATGTATGTACCTACCTATGTACCTATGTCTGTCCCCCAACAAAAACAGTCGTCATGGTTACCAATTTAAATGAAATTATCTATATATAGTATATAAAATTAAGGTTTTGTCTGTACATTGGGGTGGTGGGGTGGGTGGGGGTGCTGAGTAGGTTTCGGAGCGGAGGTCCAGGGGGGCGAGCTCCTGGTTATCTAGAGGGCCGCCAAAGGCGGGCCTTGCAGCTAGTATACTATATACATAAGTATATAGAATATACATATGAATCCTCGTATATATGTTGGTTTGCATCAAGCAGAGGGCAGCCTAAATGATTTCTTAATGTGTTCTCTGCTTGATGCAAATAAACATACACCACATACTTATATATAAAATATATATATATATATATATATATATATATATATATATATATATATATATATATTATTTATTTGTTTGAGACTATAGTTTCGAAGTCTTGGCCCTCATCATCAGTCTTTTTAATTATAAATATTATTTTTCATTGGGTCAGTATCGCTTAGATATTGAAAATTTTTTGTTCTTCCTTAGCCGAAAGCCAGTTAAAATCAGGATACACATAGTTCTATGTGTATCGTGGTTAAATTAAAAAATAATTTTTCAGAACACATTCCTCTTAAATATATGTACGTAACAAAGGAAAGACGAACAATGGAGGGAAGTTGGGTTTTACCTTTTTCAGCCTTTTTTCCCTTTTATTTATCTAAATCGTTTGTTTTGACAGAAAACATTTTAAGTCAAGCAGAGGACAACCTCTTTGTTTATCTTTATGAAACAACAGCTCTGCTACTCTCGGTAAAACAAAATCTTTTCAATTAAAGTAAATATGTGTTTTATAAAAAGTATATCTTCATTAGGTATGCTGATAAGATTTCGGGTTTTCATGTATTTGAACTCCCAGCTCAAAAATGCCGAAAATCAGAAAAAATCTAATTATTTCATACGAAACTATCAAACATTTGTAGCTAAAATTTGAGAAATAATTTTGTATTAATAAAGCCACATTGTGTCATGTTTCAGCTTTCTAGCTCAAACCAAAAAAATTGAGGAATGACCTTGTTGATGGATGCTATTATTCAATCAAAATTTGCTGAAAATGCATTAAGTTCTCACAATTTTCTTACAGTGCATTTTAATTCAATTGCTCTTATGAAAAGGCTTTCTCTCCATTTCTCTGGCTCATCAGCTCCACATCTCGAATATTCTCTAAAGCCTTGGTCAAAAGGCTTTGGTGTGCAAACTTGGTGGAAACAAGTTCCATTTAGTTTTCATTCAATCTAAACACTCTCTAATATTCCCTTCAACTTAATCTGCATAATTATGTTAGAAACTAATTTATAAAATACAAAGCAGAGAACCATATTCAAACAAACCAAAAGCCTCGTTGCCGCTCTTTCTCCTAGTTCTTTTTATATTCCTTAATTAACAATTAAGAAAATAAATGAAAATTAGACGAAAAAAGGAAACTCGGTAGGCTCTCCGATTGTAACTAGTAATAAATTTATATATGTTGCAGAAAAAACGAGTAAGAACTGGTTTCACAGAATATCGGGTTTTTGCGCGGAATTTTTAAATTACTTTTTTGTCTTTTGATGGAAATCTATGGTCATGTTATTTGTTAATGAGCATACATTTCTATTTTTTCTTTTTCTTTTTTTTTTTACTTGTTTATTAATTGTTAAATTGTTGTAATTAATTTGTATTGATGTTTGTTAATGTATTGTAGCTAGATTGTATTGATGTTTGGAGTGACCTAGCCACCGAGGACTTGTGCCTCTAAGCAGGTCGAGGAATAAAGATTTATTTATTTATTTATTTAATACCTTTGTGACAACTAGAGTTTACTGATGTTGGTTGAGTTTGGTTCAAAGGTCTAGAATCTTCATTTTTGACCTTCCGCTTCATTTTGGGTGTTTATTTTCAAAATTTTCTAAACAAAAATGTCAAAAATTAGATCCTGTACAACTTTGCTTCTAATTTTTGACATTTTCGTTTAAAATTTTTTGAAAATAAGCACCCAAAATGAGGCGGAAGGTCAAAAATGAAGATTCTAGACCTTTGAACCAAACTCAACCAACATCAATAAACTCTAGTTGCCACATAGGTATTCAGTAAAACGAATTTTAACTAGCAATAACCCGTTCTTACTAAAAACGGGGTTTTACTGGAACATATATATGTAATAAACTAATAAAAAATTATTAGCCACTATCAAAAGATGTTATTAATCTACTTAATTCAGATCAGACTTCTGCAAGCTTATAAGACCATATTATTTCAGTAGCAAAAGCTGCAGCATGTAAGCTTGGCTTTCTTTTCCGAACCAAACGCTTTTTCACCCCCACTCAACTCCTTATATTATACAAGGCTCAAATTCGCCCCTGTCTTGAATATTCCTCGCATTTGTGGAGAGGGGCCTCCAGGCATTCTCTTAATACCTTGGATGCAATTCAGAGGCGAGCTATCAGACTGATAGGCGATCCTACATTAAATGACACTCTCGACTCCCTACCCCATTGTAGATCTGTCTCCGCCCTTTCCCTTTTTTAAAGATATTACCATGGCTTTTGTTCTGACGAAATAAAATCGATAATCCCACCAAAGGCTTCATTTGTGCGAAATACACGATTTTCTAAAATTCAACACCCCTACGCGCTTAAACTGGATACTAATCGAACAAACACATTCGCCAATTCATTTATCCCTAAGACATCTAGAGACTGGAACTCTCTTCCCCCGACCGTCTTTCCAGCAACTTATAACCTTCAATCTTTCAAGACCAGCATCCACAGATACCTTCGACTGCTACCCAATCCCTAAATCTCCCCTTATCTTCACGATACAATAGTCCACCACGGACTACAGAGGTTAGTACCTTCTTGGTGCAACTACTTCTTGTATCAATATCATTATAAAAAAAAAAAAATAAGGTAGAGAAGCCAAATCTGTTCCTAATAACAACAATTGGAAAAAAAATGATTCGAGAACCATAAATATATATATATTTTTTTTACAAATAAATTAAATGTTAAGAAATATTAAAACAAATTATAATATTAATAACTTATGTATAAATAAAGTAAAAATCACTCCACGAATTGCTCTCATCTCTGTTCAAAAGTAAAACAGGACTATTAGTGTCGATGCAATGTCAGTCTGTCAGAACATTGTAGCTCGTATACTTAATAAGATCAAACTTGAAATTTATAAGTTATATGATCGTATGTATTCAATTTCCCCTAAATCAAAAACATGATAAAATTTTAATCAAACCATAAATTTCGGGAGGCGAATTTTTGGTGTAGTCTTTTTTTTTATCATAGTGTGTGAGGTATCCCTGCAAATATCTCTTTAAGAAAATTGGTCTATTTTGTTTATTTAATTTATTTTAAAAATGGGAGAGAGTTCTAGATTGGCCAATTTTTGATGATTTTTGTACCTGTCAGAGTTCAGAAGAGTTTTATCGTAAAATCATGAACAAATTTTATTAGAAGGATTCTCCTTGAAATGTGAACAGTTCTAACTTATAAATTAAATATATATTATAACTAGGGCCAGGATTCGAATGCAAATCCATATTTTTCCTTGACTATTTTAAAGCAATTTTATTTGCAAAAACATTTTTATACATGTTTTGATCGTCTCTGATGACAATATCAATAGTTAATAGTGCATATTTTTGCATATTTCGGGTTTTTGGGAGTTTTTCTGAATATAATACGTTAATATCTAATCAAAATAAATCAATAACTACTTTATGATTAAAATTATTTTTTTTTAGTTTTTTTTTTTACTCAGGATTTTGGTTTTAAACATTTTTTTGTTTCTGGTTTGGCCTTAAAATATATTTTTTCAATTCTCTAGGACCGTCTGATCCCAAAAATAGTAAAATTTCTATAATTTGGATATTTCAAATTTTTGTCAAAATAAAAAATTTCACAAGGATAACCTTGCCATTTTTTCGTTTTTCGACAAATTTTTTTTGTTTTTGAGATATTTCAAATAAAATAAATTTTTTTCAAGCAGGAATTTTTTTGGACAAGAGAAATTTTTTCGTCAAGAGAGATTTTTTTTTCTCAAGGCGGAATTTTAATTACTATCTCATAAAACATAATTTTTTTCGATTAAGGCTTTCTAGTAAGCCAAATCGCTATGGTTTCACTCATTTTTTTTTATCAAAATAGTTTTAGAGATATTTGGAAAAAACGAAGCAAAAAAAATGATTTTTTTCATACACGATTACAATATTAGATCATACTTTGTATGGTAAAGTAAAATTGGTATTTTAGTGGGTAAAAATTTAATAAATGAATAGGTTTTATTATCTAATAATTTAAATAATAATTATCTAAATATATACCGTCTGTCGAAGTCCCAGGAACATTTATAAATGAAGAAGAAGGCAATAAACTTAAATTTTCTTCCTTTGGACTAGTCAAATCGTTTTGCCCTTCTATTACACTCTCTTTCTCCTCTTCAGAATTCATCAGATTATTTGATTTTTTAAATAAAATACTCTCATACAACTTACGAGTAGTATCTGGGAATAAAAAAAACAAACAAAAAATGATTAATATTTAATTATTATTAATTTAAATGAATAAAAAAGTCTGACATGTATAGTACACAGCATACAACTTTCACTAAAGCTGTGTAACAATCTAACATTTAAATAAAATAATTGAAAATAATATTAAAAGAAAATTTATTAGATTCAAGAAAAATATGTACAGTCCACGGAATTTGTACTCATCCATTAGCTACTAATTTTTTTCAAATTTCTATAATATATTATTGTTTTTCCTGATAAAAGGATGGATATAAAACTGAGCATTGAATGGAAACCAGTCCGGGGATAAATAAAAAGATGATTCCCAATAAAAGAATATTTATTGGAAAGTTTTCTTTTTACAGCTTTTGAACCGACGTTTTGGGGTATCTTCCTCTATTTTCACGGTTCAAAGGGTCGTTGAAGGAAGCATGTAATAATTATCTTTCTTTTCAATATGATAAGATTAGTTAAACCTCTTGCTTTTTGTGTGAATGTTAACATATCATGCCCTGATGATGACAGGAATGGAGCAAAACGTCGGCATTTGATTAAAAAAATTTTTTTCTATATTTATCTGACTGCCCAAGCCAGAAATCCATCTTAATTATAAGCTACAGTAACACTTATTTTTTTTAATATAATTTATAAAGAATAATTTGTAAAGGTTATCTGATCCACTTTACCTGTGACAGGGCCACATTTAATGTCAAATGATATTAATTTTTCAAATAAATCTTGATTACTAAGATTGACAATATCTGTTTGATTCATTTTTACGAAATTTCAATTTTTTAATATAAAAGAAATTTATATAATAAAAATAATGCAAAATGGCGACGTTAAATTATGCTTTATTACAAAAATGTATGAAAATACCAAAGGCGGAAAGAGATATAGATGGCAGCACTGAAAATATTTGATTTGAATAAGTTGGAAAAGGCAAATATGAATCCAAATTTATATTGTCCATGGAATTAAATTGAAAATAATCTAATATATACCTTTACAATATACCTGGACCCTCTCTTGTATTTAATATTTAATAACAAAATGTATATCATTCACAAATTTTTATTATATAAGAAGTATATTAAAATTGTATTTTAAAAAACTGAATAATATAAAAGTATTAAAACACCGGCTGTTCTTATATTAAATAATTTCGTAAATTCTAATTAAATAATGCTGATTATATAAAAACAACAAGATTTTATTTAGATTTGCGACTCTTCTAGAATAAAGGGCTTTCTAGTACTTTTATTTTTGTTTGAAAGTTTGATCATTTTAATTATTTTAACCCTCCCACCTTAATTTCGGGTTCGATTTCAACTAAAATCTAATAATTAGTTCTTAAACTCAATACAAAAAAAACTAATTGTGAAATTTGGTTTTGATATTCACACTAGATTTTGAGCTCGAGCGTACACAAAATTTGGTAACGTACATACAAACGTACTAACAGACATTTTGAGAAAATAATTAATATCTAGTAAAAAATATTTTTTTCGATGTTCACTCTATGAGAGTTTCTTATAGACTAAAACGTCATAGTTTCACTCAAATTTTTTGAGCTGTTTTTGAGATATTTAAAAAAAAATGAAGCAAAATAACACTTTTTATCATGCACGATAAGAATCATGGACCATACCCTGTATAGTAAAGTAAAAAAAAAAAAATAGTTTTTGATTAAGATTCCAAAAATTGTATTAAAGAAAAAATATGATTTCAGGCTATTCATGAAAGAATAGATTGTAAAGTCTATCAACAAAGAGTTGCAGCGGCTTCAGAGACAAACGTAGACGCCCGAAGAACAATGTAGATGCTTGATCAAATTCCATTTTTAATTTTTTGACTATTAATGGTAACCTATCCTGTAAACATGGAATAATCGACTTAAAATCAAAAAGACTAAATTGTTTTATGGTAAACAACTCAAGCTTGAGTGGTGCTGTCATAGTAGAGGCTTTCGTTATATCGAAGTTCGACTGTATAAATCAGTGTTTCTCAAAGTTTGTTCCGCGGAACCCTGGGGTTCCATGAAACCACGCCAAGGGTTCCGCAAAAAAATTCACGGTAGGTGAAAAAATTCTAGCGTTCAAAAGGAAGGTGAAGTTTTGGATTAGTTGTGTGAATCGCAAAGATCTCGAGTGTTTTCCAGCTATGAAGGACATTTTGGAAGAAGATCTAAATACCAGTCAATAATATACCAAAATCGTTCATCACTTGGAATGTCTGAATAAATCAATCGAACAATATTTCACTGATGATAATTTCAAAAAACTGGAAAATAATTCCTGGATGAAAAATCCTTTTGTTGTTAGTGAAAAGCCATCCTCCTTTTCACACCAAGATTATGAAAATTTTATCGAAATATCTTCAGATTCTTCACTGCAGACAGCCTATAAAACGATGCCTTTGTCAAAATTTTGGTGTAGTTTAACAGGCGAATATCCACAGTTGACCCAAAAGATGTTTTAATTCTCTTTTACCATTTGCTACAACTTATTTGTGTGAGTCTGAATTCTCAACTTACTTATTAACAAAAAATATTATAAGTACCGCAATAAGCTGGATGCAGAGTTGGATATGAGATTACAACTTTCATCAATAAGACCTGATATAAAGTATTTGTGTAAACACAAAAAACAGTATCATTCGTCGCATTGATGGCAATACCTATGAAAAGTTGATGTGTTCGAAAATGTTTTTTTTTCTTTTACTTACGGAAGTTTTGATTTAGTTACTGTTTAATATAGATATAGTGGGTGATTGTATAAATAAAAATATAAGACAATAAAAGTAGTGTTTCTTAATTAATTCACTCCATATAACTATATTTCAAAGTCAAAAAAAATGTTCCCAAAACAACGGTTTAATCACACTTTTATCGGGTTCCATGCTTACCTTCCAAACGGAAAAGGGTTCCACATTCGAAAAAGTTTGAGAAACACTGGTATAAATGAAAATGAAATTCCACAATAAAGACAAGAGAAAGAACTTGCTCGATAATAATGAAATTGTCGCCATGGTATACTCAAGTTAAAGGCAAGAAGAACAGAGTAAATATGCATTGGAAGGGATGCACTTCGATAAGGAGGCCAAGATGTCTCTGCTGAATAAATTCATACAGATGAGGCAACATGGGGCTTCAGAAGCAATGGGAAGCTGGTCAGGTGAGGAGCTGCCCCTGAGTCTGGGAACCCCAGCTGCAGCATTAAGCTAGCTTAAGCTGCGTAATACCGAGCCCATTCCACCACTCGCCAGCAAGGATCAAAATTTGATCAACTTTACTGTTTGTCTTTCTCGTCGATTTCAATAAAAATGGATATTCGTCCCCGAACGAAAACAAGGAAAGGTAAAATAACTAAAAATTGAAGAGAATTAATCATAATATTGACTTTGTATTGTAGTAATGATATCACAAGTCAACAAATAAATTATATTCGTTTTATTAAACCTCATATAATATATAGTACCTGGAACACCGAGCGATGCTCGGTAATGTATGTATATGTTTTGATTTAATCAACCATTTGTTTCATTAAAAAACTTATCAAAATATTTTTCCCAAAGTGAGACCTGGTATTAAATCGATACTTCCATGTCTTCAGCAATTGTTACCATTAATAATAGAAACGTCAAAATTCCAATACCAAATCAATTCAATGTAATCGGAATTAGTAGTTTATTTTATCCTTGGGCAGCATTTCCAACAGATTCAGCATTAAATTCTACCTCTCCATCTTCAATATCTCTAATTAATTTTTTTTTATTTAAATGACAATTTTTGAACCAACTATCTAATTAATTAAAAATGCCTAATTTTGATATATAATAATATGTGTATTGAATTAAAAATTTTAATGCCAATTAAATATTAAAAGGAAATTGAATAAAAATATAATTATACATTTTTATCGAGACAACCACCTGTGAATAATTATTTCAATTAACAAAAAAACGCATAAAAAACAACTTAGCCGAAGATGAGGCCGTGACAGATCGAATTGTCAACCCAAAAACCCCCTAACCCGTGAATTTCATCCAAATCGTTAGAGCCGTTTTCGAGAAACCGATTCTATATATGGTATATACAAGAATTGCTCGTTTAATATAATAAGAGTTCCTGGAGGCACTGAGCGATTCTCGGTAACCCCTGACCACCCCCCCCCCGAAACCACACGACCCCGACCTCCAACACTGCACCCCCACTCCGCACCACCCCACCCCAACCGCCCCTCCCACCCCCGGCTCCCCCACAACTGCACCCCACCTCCTGCACCCCCCACATCCATCCCCACCCCCGACCCAGTTTTTGCATTTCTATCTTTCTTATGGTCCACATATTATGTGTATATTTGTTTACTCGTACACCAATTTGCCCACAGTCGTTCATATTGATAAACATTATAAAAAATACATAAGAAAATAATAATAAAAAAATAATCGTATAGGATCTGAAATAAAAACATAAAATTAAAAAAATGTGTGCGTCTCGGGACGTGCAACAGAAGTGATAACTTTCACCAAGCAAGTATTTTTTAGGAAGAGAATTGCAAGGATAATTGCCCGGAGAAAAGAGAATTGAATATTTAATTTTAATTAGAAGAGTGGGGGGGGGGGGCAAAGGAATAATTATTAATATATTTAATGTTTCTGGACTTAAAATTAATTGTTGTCTTTCTTTCAGCTTAATTCAATTATACATATTTCAAATTTGCCGCGCCGCAATATATCCAATAAATTCTATTTATTAAATACATAGCTATATATAATATATTCAATTATTTCCACACTTATAATAAAGTCTAATTCAAAAATATTCATTTTAGTAAAAGTAAAAAGCAAAGATTTTTAAAATAGTTCTTTGGTCCAGTGGTAGAGTGTCTGCCTCTGATGCAAGAGGTCTCAGGTTCTAATATGACATCCGGCGAATCATTTTTTTTTATTGAGATTTTCATCTATCAATAATTATTTTAATTAAGAAAAAATCAATTAAGATGAATTTTGATGAGGTCCAGACCTAGCCAGATCGTTTTTTCATCCTCAAAACTTGTTAATAGATTTTGTTTCATCAAAATCGGTAGGGCCGTTTTCAAAATAGAACCAAGATACAAATATATAAATAAATAAATATATAATAAATATACAATTTTTGTTCGTTTAATAAGAGTAGATAAGATAAGATATTGATCAATTTATTGTATTTAATAAATATATAATGGTAGATACTTTTTTTTGGTGGTTAAAAATCTGAACCCTTTATCCGATTTTGACCAAATTTTGTAAAGTTACTCTTTAGGATCCTTAGAAACTATTGCATAAAAAATCAATTTGATTTTTTTATTTAATTTTGAAATACTAGGAGGTGGTATGGGAAAAACATGAGATGGCCTTATCCCATTTTTTAATTTCATTTATTGTTTAAAATGCAAATTTATTATTATTTATTATAGTGTATTTTTCATTGCCAATTATTTATTAATTCTTAGGGTGGTGGTTGATCCCAAGAGAGCGCACTACTTCTTGTTTCTTGGTTTTTATTTCTTCTCGACGCGAGCGAGGATTTATATTTTTGCCAGGGGTCGTGTATCACTTTTTCAAGTCTATTTCATCCTCTAACACTCAGCTATGATAGCGAGGCTTTTTATAATATATGACCCTCTATTTTGTATTCTATAAATCTTTAATATCTCCTTTCTAAAAAGACCTTTACAATTCGTCGCTGTTGCTTTTTTTGGTGTTGTATAATTTAACACGATAACAAGCCTAAATGGAAAGACAATAGCCGACAAGACAAAAGCTACAAGTTAAGATAATTTGACCTCAACTGAGACATCCATTAAGCGTCTAGTATTATTAAATCAGCCCCTGAGAGAGCTGAGAGGTGATCAAATAGAATGGAGGCCAGCCACTTTGAGCACGATAGCGCTTTACCGATCAAATGAATTATTTCAATAACATAAAATTAAACTCCACTGACTATTTCTAATTACTCGATTTGATTGAACAATCGTTTATGAAATTCTGAGAAAGGAATTTAATTAATTTTATCTTCAACATACTCAAAAACTCCTTTGTATCCAAATTCATTGTTCTAATTGAATCAACCAAAAATTGTAAAACCGCTATGAAAATTTAAATACTAAAATTTGTACCCCCAAGTCTATATTTTTAGACAAACTTGTTTGCTATCCATGTTAAGTCACCCGGTCATGACACTCAGCCTCTCAAATTTGGATGAAACTTGGCACAATTGATTCTATTACTATCCTGACAACACGTGCAAAATTTTTTTGCTCTATCATTTATAGTTTTTTTTTTTTTTTATTAATTTTGTAGTTTCTTTAATTTAACGCTATCCGAGCTTAAGGTAGTTGTTTCGCGACAATCGTTCCCAACGCTAATGCTAGAGTATATAGAACAGACAATAAGGATTAATAATTCATAAGCCCAAAACTTTTTGCTGTTTATGTACCACTACTAGCCAATCCCGTGCACGTTTGACAAATCTGGCAACATTGTCCGAGCTTGAATATTTTTATCATAGAAATGACAGATAAAATACATTATAAAGATCGATTTATTAAACAAAAAGTTTTTAATAAACTATTAAAAGCTGTTGCTACAATGGCTGAAGCAAAAAACTTCAAAAAAGTACTAAAGTTAATATACTTTTTAGGCTAAATATATACTTTGTTGCCAGCTTGTTTTTAGTGTAAATTTTTCATTATACATTTTTCATTATTTATTCATTATTATTTGAGAAACTATGTTGTAACTATGAATTAAAATTTTCTTAAAAAATGTATTAGTTATATTGTTTAATGTTGGTTTAGTTTTTTATATCAATGCTAAGAAGAGTTTCTTAATTATAATTAAATATGTATGTAAACTTTCCGATATCCCGTATAGTGCAATGTAGTCTAATCTGGAGTCTGAAAAACTCTATATTTGGAATTTAATATCTCCGGAACTATATTGTTTATAAATTTCGTTTTGCCACCAATCGATGCAGAAGTATTTAAATAATAATATGTCTAAATTTCAAAAAATCCTAAGAAAACCCATTTGGCGGAACAACTACCTTAACATGCAGTCACAACTTTAAAAATATTTTTCTTGAAAACTATTCAAGAAATCATCTTGATATTTTGCAAAAAGTTTTTGTGATATAACTAAAAGTAGATCAAAATGCCTTATTAACCTATCTCAATCCATCAAATAACAAAAATATTTTAATAGAAATTTAAGAAACGGGTTTTTGTTTTACAAAAATCACAATAAAAAAAAGTCTCAGAAATATTAGAATGCACAAATTTGTTTTAAAATATTCTTAAATATATTATGCTATTAGATAATTAAAAAATATACTTGGCTTTTTAACATGTTTAATTAAAATACAAAATAAAGAACTATATAGGCCTAAAAACTTCACTCCTTTTAAATAGGTAGTCCGTGAGAAAATTAAAATTTAGTTGTTTTTTTTTTATAACTTTTCCAAACTTATAAACTATATATCTACTACATAAAACTCAATTCAAAGATATACTTATAAGGTAATAAGTTTTGAATGTAATAATGAGTTTCTTTAAAGCAACTATTTTTCATATTTTTCAAATTTTAAATTAATAAGGAGCGAATTGCTCCCAAAACGTTTTGGATTTTTATTAAACGTTTTTCGATTGTTTCTATAAAGAAATGTATTTATTTGATTTTTATAAGTTTTTCGACATTTCGAAATTTCCAGGCGTACTTCTAATCTAATGCATCCTTGAGGACCTGTCCTGCTTTCAGGGCCTAAAAAAATTCGATAATTTATTACTAAAATGGAATATGTTTCTGAACATGAAAATTGTAGCCATGATTTTAGACCGAACATTGACTTGTTAGTGGGAAATTGTTATTTTCTAG
Source organism: Forficula auricularia (assembly GCA_024734495.1). Classification (NCBI taxonomy): domain Eukaryota; kingdom Metazoa; phylum Arthropoda; class Insecta; order Dermaptera; family Forficulidae; genus Forficula; species Forficula auricularia. Next base: position 355,980 of record JALMQS010000899.1, read on the forward strand.
CTAGACAAATAAACCAAAGAGTGGAAACAAATGAGTGAGTTGCTGATATTGTCACATGATTTACCTACTATACAATTTGTAGTGAAAGGGCACATGTCGTTAGTTAAATACTATAAAGCAGGGGTGTATAAACTTTTGCAGCATTTGGGAAACATGGTAAATTTTTTGAAGGCGGGCGGGCCACATAAAAAAGTCAACTACATTTAAAAGTTTAGATTTTATAATGAGAATAAAAAATACATTGTACAGGGTGGGGCATAAAGATCTACCACATTTTGAAGATGTATAAAAAAATGAAAAAATTTAACTAGAAAAAAAACTAAATATATTTTTGAAAAGAACATGAAATAAATCGTTGTAAAAATGTATTTTAAACATTATATCAATAGGGGGGGGGGGGGTCAAATATTGGAAATTCTAGTCCTTTCGACCAAACTCAACCAAATTTTGTATACATATTCTGTGAACTCCCAGAAGCCTAGAAATGCAAATACTAACCATCCAAAATAGGTGGGGGGGGGGGCAGGGTTAAAAATGGAAATTCTAGCCCTTTCGAGCAAACTATGTATACAAAATTTGGTTTGAGTTTGGTCGAAAGGGCTAGAATTTTCATTTTTGACCCTCCTTTATTTTGGGTGGTTAGTATTTGCATCTCTAGCCTTCTAGGTGTCCACAGAATATGTATACAAAATTTGGTTGGGTTTGGTCAGAAAGGTCTAGAATTTTTCATTTTTTGACCCATTTGGGGGGGGAGTGAAAGATAGAAAGTTTGGATTTTTGGAATTTTTCCTTTGTTTGTGTCCCAAACTCTACTAGCATTCGAAATTTCATGATGCTGGGATGATTGGAAGTACCCTAGATATGGACTATCTAAGAGCCAAGAGCTGGTGACCCATTTTGACAACGGATTTGATTCAAATAGCAATAATGCGTAATAGTACCGTCTATGATAGTTGTACAGGGAATGGCCAGTCTAGCTGGGTGTAGCAGGTGGACCAGGTACTGCGCATGGTGAGAGTGAGGTAAAAAATATCTGTTAAAAATTTTTTTGACGCACAATGAAATTATAAAAATTATAATTTATAATCAATTATAAACATAATATATTCTGTTTTGATGACCTGTCAGTCAGTGAGTGAGTGAGTGCCAAAATTAGCTATTTTCTCAGGTCCATATCTCCAAATCTATTTAAGCTATATTATTGAAATTTGGTACTGTCCTCAATATGGATTACATAATTACACGTGAATTCCGAGCTGCAGGAGGGTCAAAATTGGCTCGAAATGGTTCGTGTAAATAGCGTACAGCGTGTACGGCCAAGCTAATGCTCGAACTTGGCCTGCGCACGATGTGCGCTTTGATACAAAATTTGGTTGAATTTGGTCGAATCAGTCAACACACTCCGTTTTGATGTTTTAGTTAATTTCATTAAAGAAAAGATTGTTCACACACATAAGTTTTTGAGAAGAGCCACAATATTCGTGAGGCAATTTGTTCGGATGAAATATAATTTTTATAAAAATCTACAAGATATTTGTTATTAAATATATCCTTCGCGCTCATAATCAAATGTCCAAACGTAGTATCGATACAACAATTATCCAAATATCGATAAAAGGAAGACATAATTATCCAACTAATGTAACTATAAAAAATATTATTATTTGATGAAATTATAACAACTTTTGCAAATGAATATGATTTTGTATTAATTTTAATTGTATTAGGATTAGAAAAATGGTGAAACACAACATCAACGGGCCGCAGGTTAAACACCCTTGCTATAAATTCACATATAGAAAAACTTCATCAAGGCTTTCCCTTTATCTAAAGAATAAAAATGCTTTCGATTGTTCACACACTATTTCAAATGACATGAAAATTGTAAACAGTTAAATCTATTCGTAAAAAAAATTCTTCAAAATGTTAAAATTTTATTTAACGATTTTTGTTATGATTGGCGCCCTTTTTAGTATTTAGACACTCATATATAATTTTTAATAGCTACCAATTTCAGGGTTTCATTCAAACGTTATCACTATACAAAGTGAGATTAAAATAAAAAAAAGTTGAATTTTTACCACTATTTATGGGAATTTTAATTCTTTTCTTGAATAAACAATTTAATTCCTAATTACTATAATTTTTTGTTTTATATTTCTTAACTTTCAAAATTTTTTGAATATTTCACCTTCTATTTTGATTTTTTCGAAAGTACATACCAAAAATGAAACAAAATAATAATTAATTCAGCAAATAATGACATCAAGCAGGTATTTCTAGTGCTTGCCGTACCCCCAATTAAACATACCTTATTATATTAAACGAGCAATTCTTGTATATTAGTATATATATAGAATCGGTTTCTCGAAAACGGCTTTAACGATTTGGATGAAATTCACGGGTTGGGGGCTTTTTGTGTTGACAATTCGATCTGTTAGGGTATCATCTTCGGCTAAGTTGTTTTTGATGGATTTTTTCTTAATTGAAATAATTATTCACAGGTTTTTTTTTCAATTTTCTTTTAATAACATTAATTGTTTTGTTTTCTTTATTTTCAATTCCACTAATAGATGATTACAAATATTATTATATATTAGATTTTGCCAATTTAATTAATTAAAGGTATTTTTCTATAAAATAAAATATTAGAATATCAATTTAATTCACTTAAAAAATCCAACAATTCGAAGGATCCTACCACCTTCTTCAGGATTTAAAAGGGTCAAAGAAAGAACCTCGGTTTATATTACTATTATTTTTAATTGCAATTACATTCAAAACTTTGTGACCAGTGATACGTCTTGATGATGGCCATAACGGGTGTAAACGTTGGTAAAAATATAAATTAAGTTTTATTTCAATTTTATTTTATTTTGGGTGCGATTAAAAATCGACCTTTTTACCTGAATTTAAAATTAAAAATAATTGAAGGAGACAATAAAAGAGTGTGTCTTCTGCTGGAATTATAAATTTTATTTATTTATAACGATATATAAAAATTCTGCTACCCTTGGCACAAAAAGTTTCAATTTAATTAAAAATAATATTAATATCTCGATTTTACCAGAATCAAAAAAATTACCGAGCATCGCTCGGTGAACCAGGTACTTCTATAAATATGACTTAGCAAATCTTATAAGTATTGTGTGAATATGTATATATTATTTAAACATCAAGCAGGAAAAATATATTTTTTGATATACATGTGTATTTCCCTTAAAAAAATCATTAAATGATATAAATTAAATTTAGAGTAAATTATATATGTGTGTGTGAGTGTGTAATTATTTCCATATAGATGAACATCCATTGCCTATTTCTAATTATTCGAACTGATTGAACAATCATTTTCAAAATAGAGAAAGGAATTTAATTAATTTCATCTTCTGTGAAATCAAAAACTTGAATAGTAGGTAGGTACACATACACAGGTTTAACTAATGAAACTATGTAGATGTGATAAAGTAAAGACTACCCTTTTAGCATGGAAATTCATTGTAATTGTTTTAATTGAATCGACTCGGAGTTGTAGAACAATTCAAAACTCATATAGTTATAATTAGTTAATTCATTTGGATTTTTATTGAGTACAGGGGCACTCGAAATAAATGCATAAAAGCTATTAAAAAAAACCCCGCTATTAGTAGCTTAGAATCGATCAGGAATGTTGTGTGTGTTGGTTGCTGCCTAACGTTAATTTGGCGGTAAAGTAAAAAGTCCGCAGGCTTTTAGTTTTTATTCATTTATTTAATTTACTATTTACTTCAATCTTAAACATGAAAAAAATAAAAATAAAAATTACTATCTTTCTTTTATATTATTATGTATGTATTAAAATCGACTTTACATGTCACTTATTTCAGACATTTGTTTGCATATCCTCGGTATTGTAAAATATTAATTTGAAAAAAAAGTATAAATCTAAAGATGTAAAACATAAGAATTCTACAACTAACTGCATTTGATTTTTTTAATTTGTAATAATTTGTTTATTATTTATCATATTGTTTTGTAAATGAAATTGAGAAAAAAAAACAATTTTTTATAGAAATGAGGACGGACAAGGGACATCAAATTCTTAAAAGATGTGCAATGTATAATTGATTTTAATAATTAAAAAATAATAATATAAGCTCAGATTAAATTTTTATTTATTCTTATTTAAGAATAAAGTAAAGAGTTAATTAAATAAATTCATTAATCTACTCAAATATTCTTGATTGTTCAAACATACTTACAATTTTTCATTCTTTTATAATCAACAAAAATTCTATCACTTAATAAAAATTCCTATTTTATTCAAATACATGTTTCAGGTTTAATTTCGCTCATCTTCAGTTTTTTTTTTTTTATTTTTTTCTTTATACCAGGGGTGTCCAACCTTTTGGCTTTCACGGGCCACATTTGAAGAATAAAAAATTGTCTCAGACCGCGGATAAAATATTATAATTCTATTGATATTTGTTATTAAAAAAAAACAGTTAATAGTATAGAAATAAGAACTTTATTATTTTTTTAGCTCATAGTGAGCTTCTAATTTTAATACTTTTCGTAAATTTAATACTTGAAAATAGCTTCTCGTAAAATAAAATACATACCTACAAACCTACATACTATCAAAAAGTGATATTATGTAATAGTATTTGTTTATATTTTTTCCTGGTTTGATAATTAATATAAAAGTACCTGGAGCACCGAGCGATGCTCGGTAACTTTTTGCCTCTAAATAGCTTAAGTTTCAAATTTCAAGGCTCTGCGAATTACCGAAGACGAGATATGAACGATTAAAATATTTATTTTTGCGACATGACTAATTTACACCCCCTTCCTTTATTTCAATCGGGTTAAAAATTTGATCACAACTAATTACTCATGATACTTGATAAGTACACCAATTTTTAGCTAAAACGTTAGAGTCGTTTTTCGAGAACCCGATTGTATATATATATATATATATATATATACAAGAATTGCTCATTTAATAATATAAGATTCTAATAAAGAGACAATATTCAATTGTTCAATCGGTATCTAATTGTTCTAGAACACTCAATCAGAAAGTTTGCTAGTAGAAAATTTATTTCTAATGAAAATGGAGTCGAAAATAGACCAAAATGATTATTTTTTCGGAAATCTTGAAATTGAGTTTCTGATTCAAAATTTAAAATCAGCACTTTTTATTTTTCGAAAACTTCACAGTAGATTTTCAGATTTCTTATTTTAGAGAAAAAAAATTATCAGGCCAAATTGTTGTGTGTTTTCCAGTATCTACTTATAAATCTCAATGCTTTAAGAAATTTTATGACTTTATTTGTTTGATTATTGTGCCACAGGTTGGACATCGAATGGGATTAAAGAAGGATATGAGGAATGATAATTTATTTTTAAAAGGGTCACGGATATAATAATCCCTGAATATCCATTATCTATTGACATGTAAGATCCTGCAAAGATCTAAAAGACAAGTCCTGACAAGTTTTAGTCCAAGAGAGAATTATCAATTAATTGTGATTGTTCTGAAAACCCCAATTCCTTTTGACTCCTTGTACTAAACTGATAATTATAAATTTGATTAGTGTCGTAGCATATAAATTACTGAAATAATAAATATTTTAGAAAATGAAAATATGAGAAGAAGAATTTTCAAATTTTCAAAATTTTTTTTTATCTTATATAGTTGAGTTTATAATAAATTTTGCTTTTAGTGAATTTTATTCTTGAAAAAAGATCCACGTATTGTACAAATGTACATTCATATTTCGAAAAAGGGAATAAATACTATATATCTCTACATATAAATCTTAATGTTTTAAAGAAGTTTATGTTTTTATGTTGGGCCACACTCATGGCAGTGCTGGGCCGCATGTGGCCCGCGGGCTACGGGTTGGACAGCCCTGCTTTATACAATCTTGCTTTTAGACTTTGTAAGATTGTATAAAGGAAAAAAATTACAAAAACTGAAGGCTAAATTAAGCCCGAAACATTAGTACTTGAATAAAATGGGAAATTTTAATAAGTTGAGTGGATTTTTTATATATAAATATAAAATATATAATCATTACATAATGGATTAAATACCTAAACAAACATCATCATAATACTGGTATTTATAATAAAAAATAAAATAAATTTTAATATTAATTATTGGTAACACAAAAGCTTAATTTTAATAAATATTTAATGAACATTTTTTTTATATATAGAATTTATTTGGGCTGGAGGGGGTTAATGTATTTTTGATATAAAAGCATGTTTTTTTTTAGTTTTTTTTTTTTTTTTTAAATAAATTTCTGAAAATAATATATAAACGTTTTTTCTGATATCTGTTCGCAGAAAGGCGATCGTTGAGAATCCGGATGTAGTCGGGGGACTGAATTCGGAGCCGTGGTCTGTCTGGTGGCATGACTTTTGGGGGAACCCGTTGAGTCACGCTGGCTCTCACGGTTCGTACCGACCTCTGGTTACGCTCACCTACCGAGCTGAATACCTGACTTGTGGTCTGAACCCCTGGTGCTTCCATCTGGGCAACATCATACTTCACAGTCTGGCTACATGGCTAATTGTCCAGCTCTCAGCTGCTTTGCGTCAACCTCTTATGGCCAGGATCTTCTCGGGTTTGCTGTTCGCGTGTCATCCGATTCATACGGAGGCAGTGGCAGGTCTTGTCGGTCGCGCTGACCTCGCCAGTGGAGTCCTCTTTCTTACTACCGTACTACTCTATCTTTACCATGTCGCCAAACGAGACCAAGCGGAATCTGGGTGGAAGGAATTAAGCGGAGCTTGGATGGCCGCTGCTGCCTCTCTTCTTGCTAAAGAAACAGGGGCAACTGCTCTGGTGGTCTGCGTTGCCTACGATCTCCTCATCCACCCTAGGATCCTCCGTTCAAAGGTAGGATCAATTCTTCAAAACACTTCATTCTTTCATCTATTCAAAGTTTCTGTGCCATGAGTGAGGAGTAAGAATAGAAATCCCTCCTACAACTAATTTATTTATTTTGGCCAATATAGGTACCTACAATATATAACAGCGAAACTCTGGGACCGTGAAGCAGGGTCTCACTCATTTGGCCCCACTATTAGGGTTCCGGTCAAAAGTAAAACGGATCCCTGTTAGTGACGATATAATGTATATCTGTCTGTGTTAGAGCATTGTAAACTAAATAAGATAACTTGAAATTTACAAGTTATATGTATTCTAATTAAGATTTTAATCTTATGATTAAAATACAATAAATATTAATTGAAAGTAATGGAAGGCAGCCCAGAGGTAGTGAGGAAAGAAAAATTAACACATATAAAATAAGGTGTAATTTATTGGAATCCTTCCTCCTTTCCTTTCAAACTGACGTTTCGGAGGATTTTCCCTCCGAAACGTCGGTTTGAAAGGAAAGGAGGAAGGATTCCAATAAATTACACCTTATTTTATATGTGTTAATTTTTCTTTCCTCACTACCTCTGGGTTACCTCCATTACTTTCAATAAAATTTCAACCAGTCCGTCTCTCTCCAGAGAAAATTTCGTTGCAATAAAACAATAAATATTTTTTATAAAGATATTTATCTATATCTATATTAAAGATGTTTCACCTTGCACCAACACCACAATCTCTACTAATTATTAAATATTTTTTAGTAGATTTCGAAGAAATATACCTATTGCGCTCACTCTCATGGTGCGACTTCCGGAAAATGTCATCATAGTTTTTCCGACCATGGCCCCTAGACCCCAAAACCACCCTCCATTCAAAAGTTTATATATATGTGGCTATGTGTGTGTGTGTGTGGGGGGGGGGGGGTATATATCGCAAATTGGCACAAAATTTAGTCTTGATGTAAGCAAGAACTAATTAGTTTTTGGTGACTTCACCCCCAAGGGGGTGGACATGGTGGGGGATTGAAATCTTGAAAATTCATAACAATGTTAATATGAATGATACCAGTTTGGTTGCAAATGGCTAATATTCTACTAATTAACTTCTACAACTTGTGTCTGAAAAGTTTTTGATAGGAGCAGTCTAAAGGGGGGTAGAGCCCCTTCGAAATCTACCACTTCCTACGCCCTGCCGCAGGGATTTTTTATCTTGGAGTATAAGATATCACTATAAAGATATCTTTAAGTAGAATCAAGCTTATTTTTTGAAATTATTTCCCTTTAAAACGTCTCTATGAGAGGATCATAAATTGCCACATTTTTAGGTGATTTTTGTCCCTGTCGGTGTTTATAAATGGCTTAAATTGAAATTATGAAAAGATTCCTTACATCGTTCTCGCAGTCTCTCCTTATCACAGGCAAATAAAAAACGAATTCAAATTCTTATTTATTTTTAAGTTATTAAGAATATGTGATTCCGATAGTATTTGGCCGGCTTATCTTATTAAGATATATTATTATTGTCATTTCAATTATATTTTTAATCCTAGTCATGAATTTATTTTCTGAGTGTTAAAATCCCTTTGTCTGCGACTCGAGAAATTTTCCAATAAACATTTCATCTGAAAAAAAAATCTCGATTTTCTCGAATCTATTTATCAAAATTCGAATTGTTTTTTTTTCTTCATTGTTTTTCACTTGTTCCAAATGAGCGTTTCTTTTCGTCAAAGCTTTCTTTTATTTGCAATGAACTCTACTCTGATGTCATTAATTACGATTAAAAAGAAGGTGAAAGAAAAACTTGTCAAAGGTTTCGTCTTTTTTTTGTATGTTTGAATAAGATATATTACTAAGCAGCTCTGGAGATATATTTTTAATTTAATATAATATAGGTACATATCAAAATTAGAGAAAATCCTTTTTCGAGATAAAGCATTACGCTATCTTCAAATCTTAGTGATTTACTAATTTTTGTCTTTGAACGTTTTGATTTGGAAAGGAGAAACTTGGCACAAAAAATTAACATCTATAAAAATCCATTTTTCAATATCAACACACTGATCCAGCCAGGCAAATTAAATAACATGATAACACAATAGGGCTTTGGGTGATTGTAAGGGTAGGTATATACGCAACTACTAATAATAATAATAAAATAGAAAAAAAAATAAAAATCACTGATATACTGGATAAATTAGCCTTAATGCTATATATAATCCATAAAAAAATAAGGTACCATATATGGAACCCTCTGTATGCGTTTCGACTCGTACTTGGCTAGCTTATTTTTTGTGCTTATTCATCCGCACCCCTGTTATTAGTAAATAAATATTATTCAAAATTACTTTTCTTCCACGATATCATTATTTTCTAGATAGTGTGAAAAGGATTTTGTGTGTTTCCATTAAATTTCCACAATGTGAATAAAATAAAATAAATTCTTCTCAATGCGCTCTAAAAAGCTTTTCAAATAGCTAAACCATAATTAGAATGTGCTCGATATGCAGAATGAGTTCCTGGTATTCAATTTTGATCAATTTCTGTTGGTTGAACTCTCAAAGTCTCTAAACCATCCAGGCGAATGAACATTATTTTCTGAATGGACTCCGGGTGGTGTTTGGCTTTTCCAGGCTCAATATGCAAGTCTCCCCTCGGACTCTTTGTTATATGTACATTTGCTGAGTTCGTAATTCGATAGGATTATTTTCCATGTTATAAACTGAGTTCAACTTGGCAATATTACATATTCCCCCCATCAGAGCGATATAAATATATAGTGCTGGCTTGATAACCGCATTAGAGAATGAAACTTGAAATAATCATATTAGAATTATTCATTGAACTTTGAAAATTGTTTCCACAACAGAATATGCAAATCTATTTGGAAATTACAAAACATTTTTGATCAAATAATGAATCGGAACCAGCTTATTGATTGAACAATTTAAGGCTAATCACCTGGAAAAGTTCAATTGTCTTCATTATTACCATCATAGAATATATATGCTAAATCCTCCCGCCTCCATTTGACATTATCTCGTGCCATCTATTTCTTTTTAATAAAGAATGTTGGGATTTTTCTTTTTTATTTAATTAAATAATTTAAATTGTTTAATTATTAAATTTTTGCTTACAGTCATTGTTATATGTATTTTATTTGATAAATTATTATAATATCCGAGTTAATGCTAGTGATGAGCACAGCAAGACCAAGACCAATGCTGAGGTAGTATTGGTCTTGGTCTTGCCCGCCTGGTCTTGGTCTTGTTAGGATGCTTCTGCCTTGGTCTTGGTCTTGCTCGTTCGGTCTTGGTCTTGGTCTTGCTCGTTCGGTCTTGGTCTTGGTCTTGCTCGTTCGGTCTTGGTCTTGGTCTTGCTCGTTCGGTCTTGGTCTTGGTCTTGCTTATCTAACCTTTTACTTGGATTTTTAAATAATTTTTATAAGCGCCAAAATCATTCAGGTTCTTTATAGGTATAATTAATTAACTATTAATAAAACGTATCTGCATAAATAAAAGATATCTAGCATAGTTCTTATTTTTTATAGTTGGTATAGTAAAAAATATAAAAAATTAAATAAGTGAAATTAAATTTTTCAGTTACTAAGAAATATTTCACACGATATTTATTACTGAACTATTTAATCAATAATGTAAAACAATATTTATTTAACTTGATAGTAAATTGTAATATATTATATATTTATAGTGTTATATAGGTATCTAAATGTCATAATTTTTAATTTTCTTTTTAAATTCTAAAACAATTATAAAATTGAAAAAAAACAATATTTATTCAATCTTTAAGGAATTTTTAACTCACGTTTTACTTTAATTTAGTGATGTAGTTTTAAAATCTAGTAGTTTGAGTAGGATAATCTCAGATATAGTAGTGTATATGTAGATAGATATAGTTGTAGATGAAATAACTCAGTAACTCTTTCTAAAAATGAACAGATTTAAAATAAAAAATAAAAATATTCTGTTTGACACTTCACTTGACTGGTTTTAAATGAATAAAATATGTACCTATATATGGTAATTCTATGTAGATTGAAAAAAAAATATTTATTAAAAAATACAAATCTTTTAAAAAGCCATCTTCCCAAAACGTTTATTTTAAATCCAAACTGATGGCTTACCCAGAAAAACCTTCACCTATCCTTTTGGGGAAAGGGAATCCACCCTATTTATCTTTCGGATAGGTAATAATAATAATTATTATTAAATTTTTTTATTTTATTTTATTTTCACATGGACCCAATTTTGTATAGGTCCGCTGTCATGTCGAAAGTTTGTCCAAAGATTGCACTCAGTCTAAAATTTCATATTACAGCTTGTTCGAGGTCGATGTGACCAAGTCTCGCATCCACACATGGCAATGGGACGGATGACGGTTCTATATATCTTGAATCTTTTACGGACGATTTGCACTTTTTAAGATTGTGGATGAACTAAAAACATTTCCAGGTGTTCTGGATTATGGCCCTAATCATCCGACGTAATTTACTCACTTCCTCAAATACAACCAGATTGTAATTAATGATAAACTTAAATTTAAATTGTTCATTTAAGTCTATATTTAGACATCGTCTTAAAATCTTAATTAAATCATTTAAAAAATTACGTTTTCTGTATTTTTAAACCGGTAGTTCTAAAGCTAGAGAGTCCAAAATCTAATCAGTTTTTCACACATTAAAAATACTACCTAAAATTTTTTACAAGAAGGGACTTTCTAAAACTTTTCGTTCTTGAGTATAATCCTGGGTATCAGAATTCAGACACACACCCAAAATCATGGTTGAAAATTATTTTTCTCCACATTTCAGAAACTTTTTAAGCACAATCAGGAAAAATATTTTTTTTTCGTGAAACCATAATATTAGGGTTTCCTGGGAGTAGAGCTCTGTCTCCCAAGAATACCGAATAATTTTTTAAGATATCCTTTCTTTTTAAAATATCCTGGCTATATATTTCATCCCACCAAATAGAAGCTGAGTGAATTCTCTTTTGTATTATTATTAAATTATTATTTTTTATATTATCCTTTGAGGAAGAAATCGAAGATTCAATCGTGATGTCTTGTGTATTTTTGTTTTGTTTTTTTAGCTTTTTCGTCCCCTAAACCATCATCGACGGATATTAATATTGCTTTATTGCTTCTCGATTCTCCTAAATAAGTTGAACAATGGAAAATAGGGGAGGAATGAACAAAACGAGAATATTTAAAATATAAACACGGTGTTATTTGATTTCAATTTTTCCGCTTCATTTCAATTCCAGTGAGTTCAATCGTCTTTCGCTTGAAAAAATCATGTTTTCATTTTGAAGAAATAAAAAGACTTTTCTCCTTCTTTTATATATATGAGTATACCTATATATGCTATTAAGATATTATTAATATATTTTTCTTAGAGTTCAAATAGGAAGAAAAATACAAGGTTTTTTTGTCAACAGACTCTACCAATTTATTGATATATAGTATACCGATTGGGAAGATTTTTATTATTTATATATTCTTTTTATACTACCCATTCAATACATATTACACGGTATTTTCATCTGGAATCTCTATTTGCTGTTGACTTTTTCATCGTTCCCAGTTCCAGGCTGGGGGTTGGTCCCCCCCCTACCTCTGTTTCGACTGGAATGCTAACGTCTCCCTCCAAGAGGACTGGCCAATCAGACTGACACAAGTGAGCCTTCCAGAGGGCGGATCGGATTGGGCGTTCCTCAAGCGTCTACTTCCTTTCCTATGATTGGCTGTTGATCTATGAGTTCGCCTGTTTTCGAGTTTTGAGCTAGGGATGACGATCTTTTCGATTAATTGAAAAATCGATTTCTTGGGCCAAAAAATCGTTTTTTAACCGATATATTTTATAGTACCTACTGAATCGATCCAGTGAATCGATATTACACCCTAGAAAATCGAAATTCGAATTTTTCTGTTTTGATAAGAACCATAAAATTATTTACAATTAGTTGAATGTACCCAAAACACATGTAAAGAAATGACAGTTTTTCAATTAAGGAGGTTCTTTCGCCGCCACTGTTAAATAAAAAATATTAGATTATAACTATAACTAATTTTTTATAATAGTTTAAGTCTCTATCTATGCTTTGGTGAAGTTTGAATCACACATTAGCGAGCAAATTTTTGAAAATAAAATTTTTTTAAACATTTTCTTAGAGTCTTATGGAAAATTAAGATCTTAACATACTACTATTAGTTGATTATATAAAGTTTCTGAGAAATCGATCTATTGACCTCGATTTTTTTGTGAGATCGATTCCATCAGATTTCTATTCGAATCGATTAAAAAAAATTAATGCAACAAATAAAATAATAAGAACTCAAAAATCAAATAAAACGCACTAAAAGGTGTAAAATAATTATCTTATTTAGTTACAACTAAACGACGAAATTGTTACATGAAATTACTTTTTGAAGTCGGTGCCAAACTATATACATTTTATGAATCGTACTCGAAGGATCTTAGTACGTTTGGCGGGTAATGAAGACAACATTGCGTAAGCTCGCTTATTTAGTTAGTTTGTATCGCTGGGGGCACAGGTTATAATTAAGATAGAGACATGAAACTTGGGGGATATTTTTTTTTATTTATTTCAGACCATATAAGACCTTGTCAGTGTAAAAATTTGAAAATACCCAAAATAAGGACCACACCCTAGTGTGTATGTTTATTGCATTAAGCAGAAGACAACCTCTTTGTTTCTCTTTATGAATCAACAACTCTGCTATTCTCGGCAAAATTAAAACTTTTCAATACAAAAATATATTTAATTTTTAAAACCACATAAAATTTGACCATCTTCGAAATATTATCCAATTAAAATTTTAATACAATTTTTGATTTACAGAAAAATAAATACAAATAGCTTGTATATTTCAAGTTTATATCTTATTTAGCTTACGAGCTTCTAGCTTTCCAAGAAGATTGAACATTTATAAGAATATTTTAATTTTAATTTTAATTATTTGAGGATACAAAAGTGCTTTATCAAATTTTTAACATCAACCATGCTGTTCAATATTTATTTATTTTTTTATTTATTTCAACTAAAATAAAAATGTTCAAAGAATAACTGTATTTGATGCGCTAATATATTTCGTTAGTTAAGTTTATCTAGTCTATTGAGTCTTTTGATAGGTTTTTATACTTGATCTAAACTAGGGCTGTCCTACCCGCGGGCTACATGCGGCCCAACATAAAATCATAAACTTTCTTTAAAACATTGCGATTTATATGTAGATAAGTACTTACTAGAAAATGGTTCAAAGAATTAAGGTAAGAGATTTTGTTTTTGGTTCAAATTGGTGAACCGGAAGTTCAGTTTATTTTGGAGGGAGGGGAGGGAGATTGTGAGGATGATTTCAAAGTTGGAGAGGTTGTATAAGTGAAAGTCGAATAGCGCACGCACCATAATATGTTTATCACGCTATATACCTATATAATTATATTAATTTTTAGTGATTATTCAAATTCACAGTTAAATCTACCTTCAATATGTAAATCGCTTAGTAGAGACAAAGCTGTTCAGATTCAATAACATCAACCAGATGATGTTCTCTATACGCATTGGTGTAATTCAACTTTCTAGAAGCAACAAAATGTCGTGTACTCTATAGAATATAAGATTAAATTTCGTAAAGATGAGTTTTTTGTTTACACCTTGGAGGCATGATCCTGGCGCGCTCTCTCGTCGGATTCTGTACATATTTGAAAAGAGATTTTAACTAAATTTAAATATCATTTGCCTTCCGTTTATTCAATCGATTTCGCCTCGCTTTGCTTATTCAATGCAAAAAAATCAAAAAAATCCGATGCCTCTGGCCTATGTTGGACATTTCTTGCGCACTCATTTCATTTTATACCAACAATTTGAATTACTTTTTATTTAAATTTATATAGTCAAATGTTAGAATTGCATCTATAGGTAAATAGGATAATTTAACTGTTTTAATTTCGAATATTATGAATTATAGGAAAAAATGAAAACATTTTCAAGATTTAGTTAGTAAGTTGGTAATTATTGTCAGCAAACATTTTGAGTTAGAAAGCTTAAACTTGACAGGGAGATGTATTTTATTAATATTATACAAACAAGTGTATACAATTTTATCTTACCAAATGACAATTCGGATGTTTTTAAGGTCTCGTTGAAAAGTAGAACGGAACCCTATTGGGGCCAGTTGTATGTCGGTTTGCTAAAGTCTTTGTAAAAGTAGACAAAGGGTAAAACCTTAGAATTCACCTTGTGACTGGCGGGATGGCCAATCAGATGAAAGTGCGTGTCATCTGATTGGCACAAGGTGAAGGGCCGGTTGTATGTCGCAAAGTAAATGCTTTACCACTAACAAACGGTAGATGGTAAATGGAGGGACTAGGATGGCCAATCAGATGACAGGCACTGAAGTGAAAATCTGATTGGCCATTCTAGTGGCTCCATTTACCATCTACCGCTTGTTAGTGGTAAAAAGCATTTACTTTGCGACATACAACCGGTCCTTAGTGTCCGGAATAATGCCTTTCTGCTTGTCCAACTGCCAGAGTACCTACCTACCTATTGTAGCTCATAAAATAAATGAAATGGAAACTTGAAATTTACATACTACCTATGTGTATTTATTTTCACTGAATCAAAAATTGTATTATAATTTCAATAAAATTATTATTTTGAGGAAAGTTGAATTTTTTGTGGGGCCAATTCGTTTTTACCTATGACTTCTTGAGATTGGAACTCGCTTTCCCCGTCCGTCCTCCAGGCCAGAAATAGCCTTCATTCTTTCAAAATTCCTATCCACAGATACCTTCAACTCCGAACCAATCCCTGAGATATCTTATTCTTTTCAAGATACAAGGATCCGCCACGAACTAGAGATGTTGTAACTTTTAGGGGCAAATTCTTCTTGTATTGATTTAAATATTCGCAGTTAATTACTTAAAATAATACTACTGTTAATTATTTTTAAATATATTTATCTATTAGTATAGAACCCTCGGTATGCGAGCGTTTTTTCCTGAAGTATTGCCGTCCCACCGCGCCTCGCTTTAGTGGCGGATCCTTTGAAGCCCGGTGGGGTGCAAAGCCAAATGGGGATTGGCTCATTGGCAAGCCACATCCATCAATCCTAGCCACCCCTTGGCTCGCCGACATCTGTCCGTAACGCTATATACTTAATACTTGATGGAAAGTGATTTTATTGATTTCGATTAGGTCATTAGACAGCTTTCCACTCATCGCTCATTGTGAAAAGTATTAAAACTATATCGGATTTTAATATTTGAAGCGGATATATTTTTTTTTATTTATTTTTTTATTTAAAGACATCAATTAAAATAAACCGGCTTAAGCTCTACTCGAATTTTGCTTAATCTCTTTCTTAATTAAAATTGCTCGCATTTGTGGAAGGGGCCTCCAAGCATTCTCTTAATACCTTAGATGCAATGCAGAGGCGAGCTATCAGACTGATAGGCGATCCTACATTAACTGACACTCTCGACTCCCTAGCCCATCGTAGATCTGTCTCCGCCCTTTTCTTTTTTTATAGATATTACTATGGCTTTTGTTCTGACGAAATAAAATCGATAATCCCACCAAAGGCTTCATTTGCGCGAAATACACGATTTTCTAAAATTCAACACCCCTACGCGCTTAAACTGGATACTAATCGAACAAACGCATTCGCCAATTCATTTATCCCTATGACATCTAGAGACTGGAACTCTCTTCCCCCCGACCGTCTTTCCAGCAACTTATAACCTTCAATCTTTCAAGACCAGCATCCACAGATACCTTCGACTGCTACCCAATCCCTAAAACTCCCCTTATCTTCACGTTACAAGGGTCCACCACGGACTACAAAGGTTGTACCTTCTTGGTGCAACTTCTTCTTGTATCAATATCATTATAAAAAAAAAAAAAAAAGAATTAAAAAATAATATTTTTATTCAAGGTTCGATTTTAAAAACCAAAATACAAAGCCGATTAATATCTTATTAAAAAAAATTTGATTTAATGCCAAAAGGGCATTTCAAAAATTTCTAAAAAATCTTTGAATCGAGCGTTGTATTTTCGTTTTTTAAAATCGAACCGATTTTAATTACTCTTAACTGAGCTAAACTTATTAATATATACCACTAGAATGAACTCAGGTTAAAAATTACTCACCTCCCATATCTAGTATTAAATCACGAATAAAAATAAAAATTTGTTCATTGAGCTTTTAAAATGTCTGAAACACGGAGAAAAATATATTTTTCCACTATGATTTTCTCTCTTTGTGTGTCTGAATTCCGATATCCACGATAACGCAAAAACGGAAATTCAAAAAATTATTTTGTGTCAATAGATAGTACTGATTAGATTTTGGAATATCTGGTTCAAAAGGCAGAAAATATTATTTATTGAATTAGTCTATTGATTTTAAGAGGATGTTATAGTACCTATAACCATAAATGAACAATTTATATTTATTAATAATTACTAGGACAGCTCTAGTAGTACCGAGTCTTGAAAAAGTTTTCACTTTTTATTATTTAATGTGCAGGTGAGCGATTCTTTAATTAGAATATAAATAACTACAAAAAGCGTGGATAGAATCATCTCTCTCTTCTTTAGAGCTAAGGGGTATTGCAAGGATGCCGAAAACAGGTCTGGACTTGTAAGTGGCATCCACTTACAAGAACAGACCTGTTTCAGACTATTAGAGATGAATTTCTTAATTTCTATTATTCTAGGAATGGGCTTTTGCACTCGGACCAAAATGATACCTATAGGTACTCGTTATAAATAGAGAGAATATTCAATTGGACTTGATTAAAATTCAGACACAGCACAAAAGAAATTACTTGATGCGGATCTAGCTAGCAAGCGAGTCTTGAAAAAGTTTTTACTTTTTTTTCTATTTCTTTGTATTTTTAATCGCGTTGAGAAATCTACTAAAATTTACTTCCCAATTAATCGAGGCACTTAATATTTTTTTCCAAATAACCGGGACAAAATGACAAACTGATCGGAACACCTGAACCATGCTTTCAAACCGGGACAGTCCTGGTCAAACCGAGACGAATTGTAATCATACATATATGCCATCAGGTGTCTCAAGAGAAACTGAGGCTGGTCATGGCTATCTCAGTTATGTAGAATTTAATCAAAAGAGAGTTATTTAATTCTCTTAAGTACATACTAACATTAACAACAACGAGATTTGAACACTGGTATGATAAATATGATAATTTACTACTTACCATCTCCTGCAAGGCAAGTTGCAACAACATCTCAAGGACTCTGCTTCTGACTGTTAAAATTTTAAACCCTCACTAAGTAATTTTTATGAATTTTGTTTAGGGAGACTGGTGTCGGTTCGAGGTGAAATGTTTTTTTTTTTATAAAAGTAAGACTCTAAGTATATATTTCGGGTTACGAGCCCATCTCATTTAGATAATTTTTCATTTTTACAAGCTTTATATTAGCTTCACCTGTATCTATGTATGTATGTATTTATCTATGTATCAATGTGTCTCTTTGTTCTGTTAAATCCCGAAACATTTCTCTATGACGTGTTCTGATGTGGCCATCAGCCGGATACTGACTGAGCGAGCAGCCTTGCAAGGCTGCCTCGGGCGTTTGCCGCAGAACCGTCCTGAGTGAACGCAGGAAACGACCTGAGGCGAGCGCTCCTTTGAGCATCTACAAAAACCGACAACCGATGGATCTGGGCCGAGGCAGCCTCAGACGAGGCAACGAGGCACTTTTGCCTTGGGCGAGGCACGTACTGACCGACCAGACATTTGCCTCAAGGGGCTGGCCTCGCAAAGCAAACCGACAGTCAGTATCCGGATATCCATTTGACTTTATCATACAACCTGTCCCCTCACTTATATTTAATATTTAATAAAATTATTTATAATCATCTAGGGAGGGGGGTTAATTTTTCGAATTTTAGACTCATGGGGGCCCACTGATTATGTATACAAAATTTGGTTGAGTTAGGTACAAGAGCCTAGATTTTCATTTTTTGACCATACACCCCCCCCCTTTGGGCGGTTAGTTTTTGCATTTTTAGACTTCTGTGGTCCCACCGATTATATAATCAAAATTTGGTTGAGTTTGGTACAAGGGCCTAGATTTTCATTTTTTTCCTTACACCCCCCCTACACCCCCTCCACCATTTCGGGAGGTTAGTTTTTGCATTTTTATACTTCTGGAGTCCCACTGATTATGTATACAAAATTGGGTTGAGTTTGCTCAAATGGCCTAGATTTTTAATTTTTAACCCCTCCCCCTCCACCTCCCTTAATTTTGGGTCGATATGAACCAAAATCTAATCAACTCTTGATCTCAATGGACCAAAACTACGTGTGAAATTTGGTTTTGATATTTACACTAGTTTTTGAGCTAGCTCGTTCACAAAAAATTTTCTAACGCACAGACTAACAGACAGACAACCAGACTAATAACCAGACTAACTAATAGTCGTTTTGACAAAACAATTATTATCTCGAAAAATATTATTTATTCGATGTTCACTTATTAGGGCTTTTTTGTAGACCGAAATGCCATGGTTTCAGCTTAATTTTTTTAACCAAAATAGTTTCAGCCGTTTTTGAGATATTTCGAAAAAAAGAAGGAAAAAACCACTTTTTTCTTGCGTGATTACAATACTTGACCATACCCTGTATGGTAAAGTAATAACATTTAGGGAAATCGGTGTTGGTTTATAGTGAAACATATTAAACACAGGAGTTTTTTAACGGGCTATACTGGTGTTTCACAAAGAGGATTCCCAATAAAAGAATATTTATTGGAAAGTTTTCATTTTACAGCTTTTGAAACGACGGGTATCTTCCCTCTATTTTCATGGTTCAAATGGTCATTGAAGGAAGAATGTAATAATTATCTTTCTTTTCAATATGATAAGAGTAGATAAACCTTATTTTTGAGGGTAAAAATTTAATAAATGAATAGGTTTTATTAGGTAAAAATTCAAATAATAAATATCTAAATATATACCTTCTATCGAAGTCTCAGGAACTGTTATAAATGAAGAAGAAGGCAATAAACTTAAATTTTCTTCCTTTGGACTAGTCGAATCGTTTGCCCTTCTATTACACTCTCTTTCTCCTCTTCAGAATTCATCAGATTATTTGATTTTTTAAATAAAATACTTTCACACAATTTGCGAGTAGTATCTGGGAATAAAAAAACAAACAAAAAATGATTAAAATTTAATTATTATTAATTTAAATGAATAAAAAAAGTCTGACATGCATAGTACACAGCATACAACTTTCCCTAAAGCTGTGTAATAATCTAACATTTAAATAAGATAATTTAAAGTAATATTATAGAGGAATTATAGAATGAAAATTTATTAGATTCAAGAAAAATATGATACAGTGCACGGAATTTGTACTCCTATTAGCTACTAATTTTTTCAAATTTCTATAATATATTATTATTTCTCCTGGTAAAAGGATGGATATAAAACTGAGCATTGAATGGAAACCAGTACGGGGATAAATAAAAAGATGATTCCCAATAAAAGAATATTTATTGGAAAGTTTTCTTTTTACAGCTTTTGAACCGACGTTTTGGGGTATTCTTCCTCTATTTTCACGGTTCAAAGGGTCATTGAAGGAAGCATGTAATAATTATCTTTCTTTTTCAATATGATAAGATTAGTTAAACTTCTTGCTTTTTGTGTGAATGTTAACATATCATGCCCTGATGATGACAGGAATGGAGCAAAACGTCGGCATTTGATTAAAAAATTTTTTTCTATATTTATCTGACTGCCCAAGCCAGAAATCCATCTTAATTATAAGCTACAGTAACACTTATTTTTTTAAATATAATTTATAAAGAATAATTTGTAAAGGTTATCTGATCCACTTTACCTGTGACAGGGGCCACATTTAATGTCAAATGATATTAATTTTTCAAATAAATCTTGATTACTAAGATTGACAATATCTGTTTGATTCATTTTTACGAAATTTCAATTTTTTAATATAAAAGAAATTTATATAAAAATTATGATAAAAATGAAATAAAAAATGCCGGCTTGTTTTTACGAAAATACCAAAGACGGAAAGAGATATAGATGGCAGCACTGAAAAGATTTGATTTGAATATGTTGGAAAAGCGCAAATATGAATCCAAATTTATATTGTCCATGGAATTAAATTGAAAATAAACTAATACATACGTTTACCATATACCTGGGCCCTATCTTGTATTTAATATTTAATAACAAAATGTATATCATTCAAGAATTTTTATTATATAAGAAGTATATTAGAATTGTATTTTAAAAAACTGAACTATTATAAAAGTATTAAAATACTGGACTGTTCTTATATTATATAATTTCGTAAATTCTAATTAAAGAATGCTGATTATATAAAAAACAACAAGATTTTATTTAGATTTGCGACTCTTCTAGAATAAAGAGCTTTCTAGTACTTTATTTTTGTTTGAAATTTTGATCATCTTTAATTATTTTAACCTCCCCCCCCCCCCCCCCTCTACCTTAATTTCAACTAAAATCTTATCATCAGTTCTTAATCTCAATACAAAAAAACTAATTGTGAAATTTGGTTTTGATATTCACACTTTAGTTTTAGAGCGTCCACAAAATTTGGTAACATCATACAAACGTACTAAAGACATTTTAAGAAAATAATTAATATCTCGTAAAATATAATTTTTTGATGTTCACATATTTGGGCTTTTTGTAGACCAAAATGCCATGGTTTCGCCCAAATTTTTAATCAAAATATTTTGAGCCAATTATTAGATATTTCGAAAAAAAGAAGCAAAAAAACACTTTTTTCATGCACTATTATAATACTTGACCATAGCCTGTATGGTAAAGTAAAAAAAATTAAAAAATTTACCGCATTTTGAGCCTACAATAAACCTCACATAGTGAACATTTTATATTTTTTGTGATATTATTTTGTCAAAATGTCTGTTTTACTGATTGTGTGGTTCCGTAGTGTATATTTTTAACCACTAGGTTATATATATATATAGGAAAGTCTATATAAAGTCTATAATATATAGGAAATGATTAAGATGATGGATGATTTTTATTATGTTTGGCTCGAAGGGTTAGTTGGAAGGATATGAGCCGGGCTTGGATGGGAGATAATCTTCAGAGATTAGAATCTCTATTGGCTGCGTTAAAGTCAGAAAAATGCTATT
This sequence comes from Forficula auricularia, assembly GCA_024734495.1. Lineage (NCBI taxonomy): Eukaryota > Metazoa > Arthropoda > Insecta > Dermaptera > Forficulidae > Forficula > Forficula auricularia. The sequence goes on from JALMQS010000899.1 coordinate 378,089, forward strand.
TTAAATAAGAATTTGCACTAGGCAGTTGAAACATGCTTTTCATAAAATAATGGCACAAGGCCCGCATTTATTGCTTCTTCATTACAGAACGTGTATACAAATTACTTCTTAGACACAAGCCGTCTTTACCAAATCGTTCCAAGGTGATCAGTCACCCCGGAGAGAGGAGAGTTTGAACAAGTGACAACTCACACATGACAACGCGGAATGACAACAACTAAATTCGCTTCGAGGAGCTGGCTACTTTTAATACTCTGGCTCTAATTATAAATTAAGCTGATTGGTTAATTATTCCCGCCTTTTAGGTGACGTGTGTATAACTTTTTGCACGCTTGGTTCTTTATAAAAGGGGCGTGTCCTTGCTGTTCACCTGTCATTTTATCAAAAGATTCTGACCGTCTAAGAGAAAGCAAACGCCTTTCTCAAGGCGAAAACAAATCTTTATTTTCAAAAGCATTTTACATTGAAAGGAGCGGAGAATAAAATCCTACGTATTTATATATATATATATATATATATATATATATATATATATAGAATTGGGTTCTCGAAAAGGCTCTAACGATTTGGATGAAATTCACGTGTTAGGGGTTTTGGGTTGAATTTCGATCTGTCGCGGTCTCATCTTCGGCTAAGTTGTTTTTGATGGGTTTTTTGTTAATTGAAATAATTATGCACAGGTGGTTGCTTCGATAAGAATTTATAATTACATTTTTATTCAATTTCCTTTTAATAATAAATTGTTTTTTTAATTCTATATCCTCGCTAATAGTTCATTACAAATATTATTTTATATTAAAATTAGGGAATTTAATTAATTAAAGGTATTTGTCTATTTTGCATAAAATAATTTATTAGAATATCAATTTCATTCTCTTAAAAAATCCAACAATTCGAAGGATCGTGCCTCCTTCTTCAGGATTTAAAAGGGTCAACGAAAGAACCTCCGTGTATATTAATATTATTTTTAATTGCAATTACATTCAAAACTTTGTGCCCAGTGATAGGTCTTGATGATGGCCATAGCGGGTGTAAACGTTGGTAAAAATATAAATTAAATTTTATTTCAATTTTTTATTTTGGCTGCGAATAAAAATCGACCTTTTTACCTGAATTTAAAATTAAAAATAATATTAATATATCGTTTTTATCTAAAGCAAAAAATTACCGAACATCGCTCGGTGTCCCAAGCACTGAATTATATATTTGTGTGTATGTATGCTTCTTCATCAAGCATAATTTGATTATGTAAAGTGATTGAATTTATTACAATTAGATGATTATTTGTTTTTTTATTTATTATATATTTATCTAAAATAATGATGAAAAGTTAAGTTAATCACTTGACCTACAAGCTATTTTTTAAAGACAATCTCAAATCAATTGGCCATTTCTTGAATACGTTTTTATTATATTTGGAATAATTTTTCTTTCTGCTATCTAATCAAATAACAGGTTTCTTTTTCTCTTTGCTTTTTTTTAACACTGAAATGTATTTATTTCATTCTGAGTCGAGCAGCCAGCGGGACAAGTGCGTAATAATTGTCTTTTCTCTGTGTCGCTTTTTGTGCATTTTTGTTGACTACTAACTGGATTGGGGAGAATTGTTCAGACCTTCAGAGAGACAAGGTAAACATTTAAATAAATTTGTTTAAATCTTTCTGATAATTTAGTGATTTCTAAAATAAAAATTCACATCATATCTACATAATATAATTATTAATAATGCAACATGAATGAAATGAGAAAATTATTATAAATACATACTGTGCTAAATAACTCTAAAATATATCAGCTCCGTAATCCGGCTAGAGAACTCTCCTACCAATCAATTTAAATAATACACTATTAATAACCCCTCAAATTCACCTGCACCACGTGCTGATCGAGTGTCCCTAGAATAGACACATGCCTTTTTTTTTTTTATTTATTGTCACCGGAAACAAAGCCCATTTAGTCAGCACATCAGTAAAGTGTTAGTAGTGTTAGTGAGGGAGCCGAGTTTTAGCCCGTCGAAATTCTATATTCTAGCCAGGCTCGAACCCGGGCCTCCCGCTTGAACATCGTCATCAACGATATTGAAGCGGGGCCAGCACCTTAGCCACCTCGGCCAACCCGCCTCCCCTACGCCTTATTTATTTCACATAATATATTTTTATTATTGATTCAAATGTCTGATTAGAAATATCACTAATAATATGTCCTCTACTTAAATCAAAATGTTATGGATAATGTCTTCATGTCAGAGAGGTTGCCTTGCTAATATACCTACCATTATATATTTAAATAATAAATAAAATTTAAATAATACATAATTAATAACCCCTCATATTTACCTGTACCACGTGCTGATCGAGTATCCTATTTACCAAGAATGTAGTGAGCGAGTTTTGGGAAATGTATCGAGAGGAGAAATTATAAATATTTTGAAAATTGGGGACACAAACATTTTCTATAAGATCCTAAATTCTATGAAGGGAATTTATACAATTAGGAATCTATCTTAGACTGAACTGTAACTATTTCAGATATTTATTAATCATTAGACAGTTATTTGAGTATGTTATTTGTTTATGTGTACCTTGTACTATGAAACAATAAAATATCTATCTATCTACACCTTTACCTTCTCTATACCAGTGACCTGCCAGAAGATTCCTCAAACACAACAGCCGCATGCGCCGACGATACGGCAATTCTGGCAACCGGGCAAGATAATAATGAATCTATTGGAAAATTAAATACCTCAATCTCCAAAATCCAAGCATGGACCAATAAATAGAGAATTAAATTAAATGAGAGCAAATCAGCACATGTAGGCTTTACCAATGAAAAGATTAACTACTTACTGATATATATCAATGTCAAAATTATTCCATACCTACTCTAATCAGGCGAAGTGAAGCTGGACGTGCGCTTTCTCTGGAAAACACATGTCAAGAAAAAGAGATAAGAACTAAATAATAAATACAGAAATATGCATTGGATAATCGGCAGGCAGTCCTCAATGTCTGTTCAAAACAAGATGTTTTTATACAAACAAGTCCTTAAACCAGTGCGGACTTATGGCATCTAGTTCTGGGGGTGTGCCAGCCAGACAAACAAAAACATCATACAAACTGAGATCAACAGACATGCTTCAACAACTGCTGCAAAAGTACGGTGCCTGCCTCAAGAGAGAAATCAGGGAAGTAATAAGATTAATTACTAAGAAACAAAAGTTCAAAAATAGACTAAATTTATTAAAGTACCTGGAGGCACCGAGCGATGCTCGGTAACCCCTGACCCTCACACCCCCCTCCCGAAATCATACACCTCGCCCCCAACACTGCACCCCAACCCCACCCCAACCGCCCCTCCCACCCCGGACCCCCCACAACTGCACCCCACCTCCTGCACCCCCACATCCATCCCCACCCCCTACCCAGTTTTTGCATTTCTATCTTTCTAATGGTCCACATATTATGTGTATATTTGTTTACTCGTACACCAATTTGCCCACATTCGTTCATATTGATAAACATTATAAAAAATACATAAGAAAATAATAATAAAAAAAATAATCGTATAGGATCTGAAATAAAAACATAAAATTATTTATTAAATACATAGCTATATATAATATATTCAATTATTTCCACACTTATAATAAAGTCTAATTAAAAAATTTTCATTTTAGTAAAAGTAAAAAGCAAGGATTTTTAAAATAGTTCTCTGGTCCAATGCTAAGGTGTCGGCCTCATATGCAAGAGGTCCCAGGTTCTGAATCGACTTCCGCCGAATCATTTTTTTTATTCAGATTTTCATCTATCAATAATTACTTTAATTAAGAAAAAATCAATTAAGATGAATTTTGATGAGGTCCAGACCTAGCCAGATCGTTTTTCATCCTCAAAACTTGTTAATAGATTTTGTTTCATCAAAATCGGTACGGCCGTTTTCATAATAGAACCAAGATACAAATATATAAATAAATAAATATATATATATATATAAATAAATATATATATAAATAAATATACAATTTTTGCTCGTTTAATAAGAGTAGATAAGTGCAAAGTTCATAGTGTTGTTCCTAATTTCATTAATTTCAATATAAAGAATGTATTTAATTTTACGTTGAAAACAAACTCAATTAAAACATATAAATGTCTAATAAATAAAATGCCTTTTTTGATTTTCTAATAAATTAGAAGATGGAGACATGTAAACATGAAATTGTATAATTTTATAGAATAGGAAGAATGCATGAATTAAAAAGTAATTAAATTCTATTTTGGCCCTTAGAATGTAAATAAATAATAATGAGATTGATGATGACCTCCCATAGGAGTCAAATATTTAATTATTTAGAAAAAATTTATATAAACTCATTACATTCATCTCTGAACCTTTGGCGCAGGCACATTATAAATTTACATGAAGCTACGATTTTTATTTTTGTCAAGGCTTGTTTGATCACATATGTGTACCGCATTTAGTGTATAACTGTAAGTTTAAACAACCAACTTGGTTAATTTGTAATATTATGTTAATAAGGATAAAATATATCAATGTTAACATCTATTTGTAAAATTTGTAGCCCAATTGGTCAAATAAATTCAGGCCGAAACGTTTTATTCAGGGTGTTTTTTTAAACCCAGCCCATCCAACTTTAGCTGATACCTCCTCCTTCATCTAATACATCATACAAACTTTTCAAAACAAGATACTGGAGTTCACTATAAACGCACAATGGTACATTCGAAACACTGACCTCCAACGCGATCTCGGAATGGAGAGGGTCAGTGAGGTGATCAAAATATCGGCCATAGTCCGAGAATGGAAACAAATATTAATGAAGAGGCTGTCCAGCTTCTCGATGCGGACAACATGACTCAAGCAAATTAAGCCGCATGAACTTATGGGAGGTGTCTACTAATAGGAAGAAAGAAAAAGAACACAAACAAATTAAAAACAAATCAATTATTATTATATGTAAAATTATTGATTGAAACTGTGTAAATTTTAAATATAAGACTGAAATATATTACTTATTAGCTGCTTATACAGCTAGATTGTAATTATTATAATAGTAAAAATCTATCTACCTATCTATAACCCCTCAAATTCGAGTGAGGATGAACTTGGAGTTGAGCTCTCAGAGAGAGCGGACGTGCAGCAGAGCTCTGCTCATTTATTGTTGTTTATCCATTCGTATAAGTGTTTGATATTGCAAGTTTTTATATCAAAAGGAGAACAAAGTGTTACCTATAAGTTGGAATATACTGCACCCCGGGTGTCAAAGGTTTATGCATGCCTGGAGCGATTATTCGTCCCCATTTCTATCGTTTAAAGAAGAGGCGAGCTCGTTATTAATCCCTTTGAGGAAAAGATCTCTTGATAGATAACAACTAATACCTATATATTTGTGAGTGTTTTTTCTATTTGTGTTTAATCTTAGATTAGATTTATTTTGAACATTTAATATATATTGTTATAAAATTCTTCCAGAACTTTTTAAAAAAGATAAAAAAACCCACAAATATATTGGGGAAACTTCAAGACACTTGAGGCAAAGAATAAAAGAACATGTGTCATCGATCAATTGGAATAACCTGATCTCCGCTTTGTCTATTCATGCTATCGACAACAAACATAGTTTCGATTTTAAGGGTGTGAAAATTCTAGATTATGAGATCAAGAGTAAGATAAAAGAATCGCTTTCATATATTAAAAAATATTGATGAATGTGTGAATTTTAAAATGGATTCAGAAAACATATCAGAATCCTACAATTTCATACTGTCATTGTTGTGAATGTGGTTGTTTTGTTTAATTGTATTGTTTGGGCAGGTATTAATGTTTACATATAAGAAAAATGTAATGAAGGTGTATATATTGATATGTATTTTATAAAAATGAATTGACTCTTAATGAGTTTCTAGAATAGATTTGTTTGTAACGATAGTTTTATTTAATTGAGAATTGATTGCGTAATATGATAATTAAGAAAAAATAAAAATAATATTTCAATTGGTCATCAGTTCAAAATTGATTCTAGTCAATAATAAATGTTTTTTATGAATTATTGCTATATATGATTGATATAAATCTGTGAAATATCTATGTTAATACTCGTAAGTTAAGGATGGTTTATGTATAGGTACATAGTGACAATTTCCAGATCTTGAACGAAATTGTATCTATGAATTCAAACTTCTGTAATTGCTTTAAAAAAAAAACATTGACGATATGTTTAATTTTTCAAATTTTAGTACTACTGAAGATGGTCAACCAGTGGTGATCGAAACTGTTTAGTGAACTAATCAAATAAATAATAAAAATTTAATAAAATTATTGTCTTTTATTAGTTTGTGACTAAAAAAACAATTTAAAAATACTTTAATATATATTATAATATATTCAGGAAGTGCCGGAAATATTTGTATGTGATTATTGAGACGTTTAATGTGTATTATATAATACCTGTATACAAATTTGCTTTTGTTTCTTGTGAGCGCTCTTCTGGTGAAAAAATGGGCTCAAATGAGGAAGTAGAAAGCAGGGAGGTCGGCAAGACCAGCGGAGGATGCAATCTTCTCTCGAGAAAAATACTAACTCTCCCTTTTCGCGCGGTAGGAAGATCTCCCATGAAGTCCACGGGGAGAACCCGGAGAAAAAACACAGAAGAGAAGAGAGAACAAAAAGGAATATTTCCAAGAATTCATGGAAAAGATATATATATGTATATTTTTTTTTTATGCAATCGAATGCAAGAAGGGGCGCATCAGTAAAGATGCAGTCCCTATGAATCTCGAAAGACCCTTGCATTACCGAAGAGAAGGGAAAGTTGATTAAGTGAGAGGGTGGAGACGTAGATGTTTATGCAGTCGGATTTTGAAGGTTTTAAGATTATAAGTGCTGGGAAAGATGGAGACTGGGAGAGAGTTCCAATTCCTTGAAGTCATGGGGCTATACGTATTGGCGAATGAAGTGGTCCCGCACTTTTCTAAAGAGTGTTGGGAGTCGGCAAAAAGCATGCTTTGGGGGGAATTACTAATTTTATCTCATCAGAGCACCTGCCGTAATAGTATATATAGAAAAGGGAAAGGGCAGAGACATTTCTTCGATGAGCTAGCGAGTCGAGAGAGACGGTGAGGGTAGAATCGTCAATTAGTCTGACGGCTCGTTTCTGAATTGCATCCAGGGTAGCAAGAGAATATTTAGAGGCTCCTCTCCATAGATAGGATGTATAGGTTGGATTGAACAAGGGATGAAGTGAAGCAGGAAATTGCGAGCCTGAGACTAGAAGTGCAGACGCTCATCGTTAATGATGGATGAATTGAAAAAGGAGAAAGAAGATAGAGAAAGAGAGGAGGAATCTTGGAAGAGAGAAGTAGAAAGTTTGAAGATTTACATAACAGACTCAAAAAATCTGAAGAAAAATTGAATATGCATGAAAGAAGGGACCGAGAGAGGAATATTATATAAATATAAAAATCAAAAAACTTGACATATTTTTAATTCGAAGTAATTCGTTTTTATTATCATCGCTAACAAATGATCTATATATGCTATATTTTATTTTTTATTATTTAAATTATTTTCTTCATATTAGTACTTAATTTGAACTTCTATTTATTATCTATGTATGGAAAAAAATTATATTATTCAATGGAATTTGAATGGCCTTTTTAACAACCTAGCAGAACCTAGATTATTAATTAAATAATTCATTCTGTAATATGCCTACAAAAAACACATTTAACTAAAAATAACTTTTCGATTAGAGGTTTTAATCAATATTTTAAGAATATCGACGCAGATCACCGAGCGAAGGGTGAAGTGGCCATCTTTGTAAAATCGACCATCTATTCTCAGCATATGGCAATTAATACCAATCTCCAAGTCATCGCCTTTCGTATTGAATCTGCACTCTCTTTGACCATCATTATGCAGAGTCCACATACCACAGGACCAACGTTTTTCAAGATTCGATTTAGAAATCTTAGTGAGTCAACTACCCACTCCTTCCCCTTCTAGCCGATTTTAGTGCCAGAATTTGCCTCTTATCTTTGAAAATATTCAATCGTCCCCCAGAGGTAAAATATTGCATCATTTTCATCCTTGAATAATCCCTCAACAATAATTCTCCGGCTCATTTTAGCACTGGATATAGAACTTATACAATTAAAGACTTGCTTTTTACATCTTCATCTCTCCATGGCAGATTTTCTGTTAAATACATCCAGATTTATGTAATTCAGATCACTTTCTGATAGTCTTATCTATAATAGAAAAGCCCCTCTTGAGCGGACACATCGAGATGGTTGTTGAAAAAATCAAATTGGCCTCTTTTCGAGAAACTCTTATTTATTGATAGTAGCGAAGATAATGAAAACGATATTTTATCACAATTCAAAAATTTGAATAAAAAAATAATCAAACCAGCCGACGTTTCTATTCCCAGAAGTAAAACCATCTCTAAGCGTCCTTTAGTCCCTTGGTGGTCTAGGGAAATACAAAATGCAATTAGAGCAAGGAAAAAGTCCCTTGAACTTTTTAATACATCACCCAAAATATTTAATAAAGTAAGTCAAAAAACGTTCATGGGAAGAATATATTTCCACCGTTTCATATTCTACTCCCAGTAAAGAGATTTGGGATAAAATTAAAAAATAAAAGGTTCCCAAAATACATATTTCGATAGGACATCTTTATTTAAATAATAATTATGTGTCTAGGCCGTATGAATTATCTAATATTTTTGCCCAACATTTTTCCAATATTCCAATATTTAAACCTTCGTTTTTCTTAACATTAAAAATTTATCTGAAGAAACCATTTTTAATTTTAATTCTAAAAATATCGAATCCTACAATAAATCTTTTGGCTTATGGGAATTTGACTCTGCACTGAATTTTTCCAAAAATACCTCTCCAGGACCAGATGATATTCATAATTCAATGGTAAAGCATTTACATCCTAATTCGAAATTGATCCTTTTAAATATTATGAATAAAAATTTGAGAAAATGATTTTTCCCTGATCAATGGAAAAAAGCACTTTTGATCCCTGTCCTTAAACCAAACAAAGACTACAAAGTGTTGGTAACGAAGCAGCATATATTTTGGCCAAACATTCCTAGAAGACTCTCAAAGATTTTCAAGATCAAAATGAAGAAATTATGGAGCAATGAATGGGAGAGAGAAAATATATTAATTAAGCGAGTAAAAACATTTATTAGTTCCTTTGAAATATATAATCTGACTAGAGGAATCCAAACTACATACTATAACACGATTAAGAATAGGGCATTGCTTTTTTTCCCACGGTCATTTGATTCTGAGAGAAGATCCCCCTTGGAGTTGAACCTGCTATACTAGAGTGACAGTTGATCATATTTTAATTGACTGTCCTTGGCATGGCACAGAAAGAATAAATTTAAAGATAGAAAATATATCAATTGGAAACCTATTAACTATCCAGGAAGATTTTGAGAAATTGTTCGAGATCTTGAGTCAAATACATTTGCTAAAATTAATTTAATAATATACAAATGTCATTTATTTATTTATTAAATATTTATTAGAAGCCCCTCTACAGCTTCGTTATTGTTATAGATTTATATATAGTATATTCTCCTCGTTTTTATTTATTGTTATTATTGTTATATAGTTTTATTTTATTAGACCTAATTTATTTTGGCTGTGAAAGTTAAATTATCTGTGAATATTTTGTTTATTCGCCCCGTTGCTTATTTTTTTGTTATTATTATTATATAGTTTATTTTTAGTATACCTAATTTATTATTTTCTGTGATATTTAGTTTATTCACCTCCAAATTTATATATTGTTATATAGTTTATTTTAGAATGCCTAATTTATTTCGGCTGTTATATCTGTGATATTCCTTCTATTTCATTATCTGTGATACTATCTTTAATAAGTGACAGAAATAAGTGGCGCCTTACTGTGAACAGGGCCATATTACTACAAACCGATCACGACACCCTATTTATGAGGCATACGACTTAGAAGAAGAAGAAGAAGATACTATCTTTATTCGGTTTTGTCTTATACACTCGATTTACAACTCCATAAACAATGGTCTTCTTCTTATTGTATACCATATTGGAATATCGAAATAGTAACCTAGTAGTATTTTCCGTCCCTAGGGGCCTTTCCGCGGCAGCCTGGATCCCGGCAAAGTGGAATCGGTCAGGGTGCATCTATGCTTGCCTGGCTGTGCCCCGATGAAGACAGTTCTAGGTTTCCTTGATGGGGTGTCGGGGCTCGGAAAGTGTCAAGGAGAATATTCTTACCTACGTGATGGCGCAAGTGACCATAGTAGTCGACGCGCCGATAAACAAATTAATAATAATAATAATAATAAGACGACAAAGACGTTAAAAATTACCGCCCGATTGTCATATTATGGAAGTTAACTCAAATGATGGTTAATAGACCTTTGTGCTGGCTTATGGAAACTAAGCGCCTTATCTCAGTTCAGTGTGGTTGCCGGCAAAATCGTTCTTGTTTAGACCATTTTGTCCGTCTTGAAGAACACGTTCTCAAAGGCTTCTCAAATAAGCAACACACCATTGCCGGTTTTTCGATCTTGAAAATGCCTACGACTCAGTATGGAGACATTTTATACCTACACCTTTTCGGTCACTTCAAGCCTTCTTCTTTGGTAACCAAGAGGGAAGGGGGTTCGGAGTGGCAGGGTTCCAGGGGCTAGTAAGGCACACCGAGACGGGCTTTTTACAGCTAATAAACTCTAAAATTGAAAGAAAAACTATAATCATTTTCAATACTTGGTACGCTTTTTGTAAATAATAGTGATTTGGTAATTTTTTTGGTTTCTGTTAATTACTATCCTTATAATTAATGTTTGTCAGTCTCAACATTGCAGCTCATACTATATAATATTCGTCTAGATTAATTTGTAACAACGCTTAGAGAAATTTCTCTAAAAAAATTACGCTCTTGCCTAGAATCGAACCGACGAACTCTTGAACTATGGTCATTGGCTCTAGCGATTACACCATTGGGACATTAATATTTCTATCTTGATTTCTCTTACTAAAACTAGATATTTTTGATTTAGACTTTGTGACGAGATAATATTGTATTCATTTGAAATCAAATGAAAATGAAAAAACACCAATTGATTTTAAATTAAAAAACATTAAATATGTATTAATTAACGAGGCAAATTTGAAATATAATTGTCAGCTAGGATTTTAAACTGACAGCTCCAATGGATTTTCATTAACCAGGCAAATTTGAAATATAATTTTAATTTGCACTCGAATTTTGAAATCAAAGACTCAAATTCATTTTAAATTAAGAAACATTAAATATATTTTTTGTAATTAATTAAATTAATTGAACCGCGTAAATATGAATAATTTCCATGATTCAGCCTGCGAATTTTTTGCAGTTCATAAATCATTTCATTATTTTTGTTTTGAAAAAGAAAAAATGAAATTTAAATTTTAAATTTAAATATATTCATAATTATTCCTCCCCCCCCCCCCCCGCCACTCAAAAATTAAAGAGGCGAAACTTTTAAGAGACGATGTATTTTCGGTAGTTTACGGGTATACATTTGGAGTGTGGTTTTTTAAGAGGAATAAAATTTTTGGACCGAGACGCTGCCCGCCAGGGTTTCAGCCTTCGGCACGCCCTCGAAGCTCGTAAATTAAATAAGATACAAACTTGAAATTTATAAGTTATATGAATTCATTTTCCTCGGTATCAAAAATCTTAAAAATTTTATAATCCAATGATTATATTGGGGCTGTCAAATTTTTTATTATGAAGTATCAAAGATCTAATTGAAAAGTTTTTATTTCGCCGAGAGTAGCAGAGTTGTTGATTCATAAAGAGAAACAAAGAGGTTGTCCTCTGCTTGATGCAAATAAACATACACATATATATCGAAATTATATATCTGTTTATATATTATTTATTTGTTTGATCTATGTTTATCTGTATCAAGCAGAGGACAACCTCTTCATTTCTCTTTATATATCAAAGATCTCCTTGTGCAGAATTAGGCTATTTTTATAAATTCAATTTACTTATAAATGACGGGATGAGAGAGCCTAAAAAATGACAATTTTTTAGTGGTTTTTATACCCATCGGCATCCAGAAATGACTTGAATTCAAATTATGAAAACATTCCACAAACCTTATTTACTACTTATCAGTGGTAAATAAGAACGAATTGATATTTCAAGTATTTAGGAAGATATAAGGCTCTGAATTCTACCTATGCGTGACCGACTCGCACTTGGCCGACGTAAAAACCTTTCTTCTTTGGGTCACTAGGTTAATTGATGATTTATGGCTTTAAAATCCATTCAATTTAAAAGGACAAAGGTATTTTTATTGCAGTAAAAAAACAAACAAATATATAAGTAGATCAAAAAGACAAGGGAAGAAATAGTTTACGATAGGGTTAGTAATTTGAATAGAAAAGCGAATAACTCGGAGAGTATTGGAGATATCGAAACGCGGTTTTCGCTATCGTAATCTATGTACAATCCTACATTCGTAATCATCATCATTATCGAATGTACATTCCCTAAGAACCGGTTTGACGAAACTATCACCTTTCACTCATTCTTTTAACGGATGGCAACTCTTTTACTTCTCTAAAAATCCCGCATCCCTTATGTATAGGTATATATAAATAAATAGAATTTTTTTATAAAAAACAATTTTAAAACGTTTCTTAAAATACAAACGTTACGAGAGAATTTCTCATTTATCAATGGAATTTTAAGAAATTTGAAAAAATAGTTGCTATAAGAACTAAATTTACTATATTATACTATATAAATTTATATTGATTTCTTAAAGTAATTATTTTTTTAGATTACTTAAAATTCCATTGATAAAGGGAGACATTCTCCCGAAAAATTTGGATCTTAAATAAACGTTTCACGATAGTTTTTTATAAAAGATTTGTATTTAAATCTATCAACCACCCAAAATGGAGAGGAGGGTCAAAAATGCAAATTCTAACCCTTTGGAGCAACATGAAATAAATTTTGTATACTTAAATCTGTGGACGCCTAGAAATGCAAAATTCAACCACCCAAAATGGGAGAGGTTAAACATTTCAAAAAAAGTTTTTTCTAATACATTCGTTATTTCACTTTCAAAACTAATACATTCGTTATTTCACTTTCAAAAATATGAATCAACTTATTTTATAGAACTTTAATGAGATAAACAATTAGGATTCCCAGTCTATCTCTATCAAGTCTGCAATATGAATGTCAAGAGATCCAATGCTGTCGCTTATATTCTATCGAATCTAGCAAACCATAGTTAGAAAGATATTATCAATTTTTTTACTTTAAATTTATTTGAAATATTTGAAGACAATTCGTAATTCAGTAAAATATTATATTATTATTTAGATTAATGAAACGGAATCCCAATGATCTCGCTTATATACTAGTACTATCGGGGCTCAAGATCTCTAATTTATTATGGAAAAAATAAACTTAATTTTAATTTAATTTAATATTAACTCCCCTACTCGCAAACGAAATTGGATACTAAGCAAAAAATCGCATTCTGTATTTTGTTTATCCCTATGACTTCTAAAGACTGGAACTCTCCTCACCTGTCCGTCTTTCCAGCTACGTATAACCTTCAGTCCCAGATACCTTCAACTCCGAACCAATCCCTTCTTATTTTCAACTATATTATTCAAGGGTCCACCGCGGACTACAGAGGATGTATCTTTTTGGTGCAACTTCTTGTATTAATATCATTATAAAAAAATCCTAGTTCCTTAGAAAATTTACGGTGAGTGTACCTCTTGAATAAGTTTCCACTTTTTCCTGCTATTTTAATTTTCCTTACCGTTTCTTTTCGATAATCTACTGGTAGTAATTTGCAATTCAATGGCTATATCAATAAATAAAGATGTTTTTTAAACGATAACATCGAAATCCTTCTTTACGGGATAATCGCTTGATGGCGGTTTTTCTTTCTTTCCATTCAATATCCTCTTTAATGTAAAGGCAAACAATAATACAACCAAATAAATACAAAATTGATTGAGGAAGTCTCTATCGGAAAGCAAACACAATTTGTCATTGATTGAAAGAAGCTTCGATTAAAAAATTCAACGTCTTTTTTCCAACAATTCTTCATCAGTTAAAATCACGTGATTATTTGTCCTGGAAAAACATATTGGAGTGGAATTTATTACCCTATTCGGTTGACAGTAAGTCTACAAAAAATTTTCAATATAATGTTTTTAGTGGAGGTATCCGAAACTTTGAAAGTTCAGGACCTTTCTTGTAAAATCCGAAGAGAAATGTTTCAATCTGCACCTTCTTTTACAATGAGAAATAACAGATAGAACATTTCTAAATAAAAATACTAATGATTTACCCCAAATTTTTAAAACTAAAGTCTCTAAAAGATAATTTATATTTTTACATAATGTATTTTTACATAAATCCCAAAGTTTTAAATAAACAGCCAAATTTAGGAAAAAATATTAATTTTAGAATTGATTAAAACTTTAAACAACAAAAGGTTAGATATGGACTTTTTTCTTAATATTTATCAAAAAATTTTACTGAAAAATAATTTTTCGTAAATATATATATTTTTTATATGTATTAAAGGTAATTTCATCACGAAGACAATTTTTATCATTATCTATATTCAAAATATGTATTTCTTTAGTGTTGCTATATATATTCATTAGATTAGATAAAGCAAACTTTTTTATTCTTTTTTAATAATTCACAAATTAAAATTCTATTGATAAAGGGAGAAATTCTCCCGAAAGAATTTGGTTCCTAATATTGTTTTTTAAAGTATATTCATTAGAGGCGACTGTGGGTCAGTGGTTAGAGTGTCGGGCCGCTGGCCTGAAATACGCTGGTTCGAGACCGAGTCTCGGCAGATATTTGCAGTCGCCTCCTCTTGGAAAGCAATGGCAATCTACCAAGCGTATAATTGCCTAGTAACCTCTCCAAACTAGCCGTTCGGAACCGGCGTTAAAAAGTAGGTCCCGTATATCTGTGTAAAAACAGCTAAACACACTCAGCACAGGTATATGTGGAGAGGAGCCAAAACGTCAGGGAGACCTGATATGGCACTTAAAGAAGAAATTATTATATATATATATATATGTAAATTTGAAATCGGCGCAAAATCCATAGCACAAGACAGCACTCTCGATGGACAATTGGACTTGAAGACTGAAGATGGACGCTTATGCATATCTTATATATAAATCTCGTTCATTTATAATATATAATAAAAAGTGTGTTAAAATGTCATTAATATAAAAAACTCAATATTAAAAAACATCTATTCAAAATAAGTATGGACATTAAATTTTGATTCTGCATTTTTAGGTAACTAAATCATTAATCATTATTCATGATTTATTTGTAAATAATATATTTTAATAATAAAACTGCATTTTTAGCTGAATCAATCTTTATTTACCTTTCGAGATCCAAAGGGGAACATTATTTCAAATCAAAATTTACTCCTTCGAAATGATGACAAAGGTTGTAATACACGTGGAGAAGATACCCCTGGATAATGGAGGTGGTAAATACTTTCTACTCAATAAGATCAATTGATTATTTACTTTTCGATCCAAAGAGGAACATTATTATACATTAAGTGGATATCGATGAGGCAGCCCAAAAAAAGAAGAAGATAATTTACACTATCTTTTTATTCATAAAACCGACGTTTCGGAGGCTATTCCCTCCTTCTTCAGGGTTTTGAAAAGTCAGTGAAGGGAATCCAATGCGACATTCCCCTCTGTCTCCTCTTTCAGTGGCAGTAACAATAATATATTGTATATCATTCTCAGCAGAATTATAATGTAGTAAAAAAAATTTATGATTGATAAATTAAAACCTGTGAATCAATTGTAATAGAGTGATGAACAGGGGCAAAGCCCTCTAAACTATAGTCTCGTTATAAATAAATAAAATTTATAATTCCAGCAGAAGACACACTCTTTTATTTTTTCCTTCAATATGTAAAAATTCTGCTACTCTCGGCACCAAATCTTTCAATTTGTATATGTTTATTTTCATCAAGTATAGGACAACCTCATTGATTTCTCCTTAGGCTTGAAAGTGTTTGTAAGTTTCAGATATTTCTAATTAATATAAAAAAAACAATTATTAAAAATTTTCGAGTATATTGAATACTTCGACCAGCGAATCCTAACTGTCAAGGGTTCCGAGTTAAAAAAGCTTTTCCAGAAGCCGGGACTGCGGATCCCTGATGGTTCGAGGATCACAGTTTGGTAAACACTTGTCAAGATTTCTAGACTGGAATGGACTAATGTGAATTTAATAAGCGGAACGACAGCTTGTTAAAAGGCTCATTCGCGGAAGATATTTAATTAATGAGTGGGCCAACTGCAGCAATATAGGCCCAGCTGGAATACACGATCTGCTAATATATGCGACCAGGGGCCGAACCTTGTTGAGTTGGCGATGAGGAAAAGGGCAGAAACGAAATTGGGCTAGTCCCGCGAGCTTAATCAGTCCCGGGGCCCCAATTTGCCCTTCTGAATCGCTAATGATTGGCCCTGAATTAGACAAGAGAAATCTTAATGTAATTCCTGAGAGTTGCAGAGCCAAGGGGTTTGCTGGGGATGAAAGAGTTGCCTGGGGGCGGAATCCAAGATCCATTAATCCATGGACAGATGGAATGGGACAAAGACGTCCCTCTAATGGGGTCGACATCCTGGAGGAAAGCCGGGCACGTCTTGGGGGAAACACCGGAATACGGACATCACATGCCTCTGATTCCTGCTGTTGCAATTCAATCGAAACCGCCCGAGAGATGCTGCCCTTTTATTCCACTTGGGGGAATTACAATCGAACATTAGTCCACTAAATCTGCTCTATGCTAATCAATTAAAACAGTCCTATGCCCAATTTTACCAACCAAACTTATACTAAGCTAGCACTGAATTAACCTCAAACCAACTTTTAAGGTAAATTATTGAATTAAATTGAATTAGATTAATTCATTTTTGATTAATTTAATTTAATTTAATTAAGACTTCAGCGATGCTTTTTTTCTAAGTATCATTGGTGAAATACAATTTATCTCAAAAGTTGGTTGATGTTAATTTAAGTGCTACCTTAGTTTAAGTTTTATTGGTGAAATCGGACGTCATTTAGAAGAAAAGTCACGGATAATTTCTTCTACTTAATCCAAGATGTTATGGATAATTTTTCTTACATGTCAGAAGAGTTGTATTTTGGTTCAATTCCTGAGGGAGTAATTACTATTCTTTGGGCCTATGAAAGAAAAATTAATTATTATTAAATCTTAATTGTCTGTAATATTATTTTCCATTTTAATTCTATAGAAAAATTTCTCTAAAGGGGTCCCATTTACACTAAAATTCCAAGGGCAAGACGGCTCTCCACAGAAGTTTGAATTAATCATTTTTTTCTTTTATGACAAATTTTCGCTAACAAAAAAAAAATCACCAAGTTCCTAAAATTTGTTGGTAGAAAAGATATTGAGTATTAAAAAAAATGTGTCTTCAAATTTTTTGTATTTGTATTATTCGTATAAAATCCATTTTAACAATTTTTAAGTTAGAAAAAACTAGTAATTAAAATAAAAAGAAATCAATAAAGTTGTCCTCTGATTCAAATAAACATACCTAAACAAAAATATATATATATATATATATATATATATAATGAATATATACCTATATATATATGTTAACATTAGATGAACGCGAAAGTTAAAACTTTTATCCGGCCACTGCCCTATTTTGGTGCAATTGGGACCAGATTAGTTTATGGACCTAGAACCCAGGGAATTAATAATTTATTAATAACCTTTTGTATAAGTGAAAAGAAAATTTGAACAGGCTGTGCTGTCACAAGAATTTATCATAAGTGGTGAAGTTGAACAATCAATTTTTTATTTAGAATACTAATATAAATAAATAAGGAAAAGATGAATACATTCAAAAGAATCGAAACACTTAGTAAAAAAAATTATGACACATGGAAGATACAGATGGAAGCTGATAAAGAATAATGCGTTATAACAATATGTCTCTAGAGAGATTGAAAAAGCCAGAGGTTCTCATCGCGGCCAAGGATCATCAAATCGTCAAAGACCTCAGCAAAAAACTGTCAAGAGAATTCGAAATGAAAGAATTAGGAGAGGCTTTTCTGGGAATCAAATTCAAGAGAGTTGAGAACAGAATAACAATGAGTCAAAGAGATCACATCAACGATATTTTAAAGAGGTTTGGGATGACCGATTCGAAACCCGTCAGCACTCCGATTCCTGTCAATCAAAAACTAATGAAGCCATAAGAAGGGAAAGAAGACCAAGATGAGAAGATACCTTATCGAGAACTAATTGGAAGCCTTACGTACCTGGCAGTATCAACTAGACCTAACATCAGCTTCGCAGTAATCAGTCTTAGCCAATTTAATGTTAATCACGGGAAAGAACACTGGGTTGCAGCTAAGCGCGTTGTACTCTACCTGAGTGGTCAATGGATGTTGGACTAAGTTTCAAGAAGAATTCCAGTTGTGTGGAGGGCTATGTAGATGCTGACTGGGGAAACTGCCCGGTGGATAGGCGCTCCTACACCGGCTATATATTCACCTTAAGTGGGAGTCCTATATCTTGGGAATCCAGAAAGCAGATAACGGTTGAAGCTTCGTTGGTTCCTCTACAGAAGCGGAATATATCGGAATGACAGAGGGCACAAAGGAAATCCTAAGTCTAAGAAGCCTAATAGAAGAACTAGGTCAAGAACAACTTAAGGACATTATCTTTTTTCAAATCTTGGTTCAGTATCACAACGAGTCTGGTCTCAATTGCACCAAAATAGGGCAGTGGCCTGATAAAAGTTTTTTAACATATACACATTCTAAATATCCATTTGATGTGTTTTTCCTGAAATTATACGTAGATGATACTATCTTGGCCATACCCGAAAAAGAATGTAATGATCTATTAAATTATTTTAATGGTTTCCATGACAAAATACAGTTCACTATGGAAAAGGAGGTTGATGGGAAATTTTCTTTTCAGGATTTGATAATATGTAGAGAAAATGATGGAAATATAAAAATAAACAGGCATTTAAAATGTAGAAATTCAGGCAGAATGTTGAATTACAATTCCAATCATCCAACAAATCAAAAATCTAGTGTGGTCCTAGGTTTACTACATAGAGCAATTTGGATTAAGTCATGAAGAATTTCACAGGGAAAATTTGATAAAGGTAAGAGAGATATTAAAAATCAATAATTATCCTTCATCATTTATACCAAGATGCGTACAAAAGTCCAATGGAATTCATAATAATGAAAAAATTGATAATAATGCTAATACAATTTATTTTAAATTTCCCTTTATAAAGGGATTGTCAGAAGCTATTTCGAGATGCTTTACTAAAACACATGTAAAACCTGCGTTCTATAATATAAAAACGGTAGGCCAATTATATACAAGATTAAAAGACAAAACACAAATATTAAAACGTTCAGAATTGGTATATCAAATAGAATGTGATAATTGTGAAAAGGTTTACATTGGCCAGACTAAACAAAAACTGGAAAAAATAATTTACCAACACAAAAAAGATTGTGAGATTTCGAACAAAGGTAAAGAAAGTGGGCCAAACAGCATTAGCTACGCACAGATTTGAAGAGAATCATAATTTTGATTTCGATGGAGTGACAATACTCGATTATGAACAAAACCTGTTTAAGAGAGAGCTAAGTGAAATGATCTATATATATTTAAATGACTATGAACTTCAGAACAGACACATACAATTTCAGTTGTATTTATAATAATTTATTAAATAATAATAAGGTTCCTAATAATAAAAAATGAGGAAAAAAGGAATGATTAGGTAATTGTTTAAATTTTGTTGTTGGACTTGTGGTGTATAAGTGAAAAAATGTAAATAGTAATAATATAATTTTAAAAGAGCCTAATGACATAAGGATTGAAATTTAATGTATTGATTCTTCGGAAACTATTATAAAGATTATTATTATTTTTATATAGTAGTATGTTGAACCTTTTGAGATCATTTGAATTTGACAGCGAGAGTAATAAAGATAAATTAATTTATAAAAAAAAAATTTCGTCGCTTGTATATATATTTTTTAAGATATTTTGACTGATTTTTGTATATAGTTGTATATTGTAAATAGTTTTATAATATGCTGACCATCTTTGAAATGTCTTAAATCTTACCAGTGAAACTATAAAAGTTATAATTGTATATTTGTTGAATTGGTGTTTTTGAGTTGTTGATAATGAAATAGAAATGTATTCGAGAGCTTAAAAAAAATGACAAAGTGTTTAGAGCTTTATTTATCAAGGTATTTATATGAAATTGATTTTGAATTGAATGAATGAGAAATGTTTTTGAATGTGTTTTTTAATATATGTATTTGCTCCTTTGTAGAGCCTGAAGAAGCTGCAATAAAGTGGCGAAACATTGCAAATGATAAGTCGTAAATTAACACTTATTTTGTTCCTCATCCTCTGAAAAACAAAAAAAAATTACATTAATAAGTTATGGAACTGAATCCCAATGATGATTCTAAATAAAATTTATTATTGAATATCCGAACAAAATTCATCTGTTTCGATTCCCCAAAGAATCAGACAGATGGGCATTGTAATATATATAAATATGGGAGTGGGGCTCCTGTCTGTCTTCCCGGCTCTCTTCGACGCCACTTCAAGGCTGGATGAAGTTTCGAGTCCCGAAACACTCATCTTCTTCGAGTGCCATACCCGAAACGGGTGTCGGCTCCTCTCCACATATACCTGTGCTGAGTGTGTTTAGTTGTTTTACACAGATATATGGGACCTACTT
Source organism: Forficula auricularia (assembly GCA_024734495.1). Taxonomy (NCBI): domain Eukaryota; kingdom Metazoa; phylum Arthropoda; class Insecta; order Dermaptera; family Forficulidae; genus Forficula; species Forficula auricularia. Next base: position 398,995 of record JALMQS010000899.1, read on the forward strand.
TTTAACGCCGGTTCCGAACGGCTAATTTGGAGAGGTTATTAGGCAATTATACTCTTGGTAGGTTGCCATTACTTTCCAAGAGGAGGCGACTGAAAATATCTATCTGCCGAGACTCGGTCTCGAACCAGCGATCTTCGAGTCAGCGACCCAACACTCTAGCCACTGACCCACAGTCACCTCTTCATCCTTCTTTTTTTTTTTTTTTTTTTAATGCAATCGAATGCAAGAAGGGGTGCACCAGTAAAGATGTAGCCCCTATGGATCTCGAAAGACCCTTGCATTGCCGAAGAGAAGGGAAAGTTGATTAAGAGAGAGGATGTAGACGCAGGTGTCTATTCACCCTGGTTTTGAAGGTTTGAAGATCATAGGTGCTGGGAAAGATAGAGGCTGGGAGAGAGTTCCAGTTCCTTGAAGTCATGGGGATATATGTATTCGCGAATGAAGTGGTCCGGCACTTTTCCAATTTGACAGCGAAAGAGTGTTGGGAGTCGGCAAAACGTGTGCTGCGTGCAAAGCATGCTTTGGGGGAATTATTGATTTTATCTCGTCAGAGCACCTGCCGTGATAGTATCTATAGAAAAGGGAAAGGGCAGAGACATCTCTTCGATGAGCTAGCGAGTCGAGGGAGTCGGTGAGGGTAGAATCGTCCCTTCACCTTCCCGAAACACGCACACACACAAATTCAGACTGCTAAGACTGGAGTCTCCAAATGTAATGCCGCCCAAGCGTTCCTTTGTGTCCTCCTCGCAAGACAGCCACCCCCGCCCTGCTGACCCTTCCAGAACCATTTCAGAGCCTCTGATTGTGACCCCGCATGTTTGGATTCAAGAAAACCAGCTTGATTGACAAGCAAGCTGGCTGTTTCTTCCACCTTTGGTTGACCCAAACTCCGACATATATATATATGTTTGACTTTTATCATCAGTCTTTTTAATTAGAAAATTTTATTTCTCATGGGTTCAAATTCTCGATTCGATGTAAGTAAATTAGTTTTGTTGAAATAGTAAGATGGTCACTCACCATAAAATCAAACTTTTGAAACTATAGTCCCAAATAAATAAATTTTATATATATATATATATATGTGTTTATTTGCATCAGACAGACTATAACCGCTCAACTCTGCGGCTAACTAATCTTTTCAAGTAACTAAAATACGGTATTTTTCATTCCTTAAAAAAATTCGTATAGTTAAGCGAAAAAACTTTCTCAGTCATCAAAAACATTCTATATTGACCATAAAATTTTCCATAATGAAAAATCGATTCAATAATATTTTTTATGTTGTCATTAAAAAAAAAATGAAACATTTCATATGTCGTTTGAATAAAATAACAACAACAACAACAACAACAAACATATTTAATGTGATTAGAATGTCGGTAGGGGAGAAGGGTGGTTATTCGAAAACTATTTTTGCCCTTCCCCTGGCGCTTAACTTGGAGAAGAGGAAATGTTTTCTATATAATCAAATTAAGTGTAGCAAATTGGTTTCAATTAGTCTAATTCGTTTATTACACTCAGTTAATTGATTAATATGTTGATCAGAGCCCTTGAAACAGTTGCTTAAAATAACACCTCAATTCATCAAAGAGATTAGCAATAAAAAAATATTTTAGACTCATTATGTGTAGTAACTAATTAAAAATAAATAAATGTAGCCGGGGCAAGTGCAAGTCCTGCTTGCTTACCGAGGATTCAGTACTTAATAGTGAGTGTCACCATAGAGAGAAGACGTGCTTGTGTTTGCTTGTCTCGCCTTCAAGTGCCGTTGTTGTGGAACTATGAGGTTATAATTGTTAAAAATTTGGGGCTGAGTACCTGAGAGCAGTGTCTATTACGGGACCCGGCCCCAAGAGCGTAAGGCTAAGGGGTCGCCTGATGGGGGCATTTCTTTCCCTTAAAAGGTTTCTTGTTTCTGGGGAGGCATTTCTGGCCCTATAATCAGGAACATAGCTTTAAAAGATGAGTAGCATTTTTTCGTGCATGGCCCAAAAATTTTATCAAGACCAGACCCGGGGAAAGCGCCCTAATATACATTTTAATGTTTATTTTTGAAAAATTTGTAAGTGGCGGCTACAGAATTTCACCAACAAAGAGAGGTGACGTCCCTTCTAGACGTCACCACTGCGATGTAATGCAAACGTGTTATCTGAATTGTATTGGCGCTCAGCCACACCTTGGCGGGGATTTTTATAGGGCGTCTGCCAAGTTCGAAGTTATTTAAAATTTTGAATTTCGAGCATGCTTACGCATTGCACTAATTGAGGGATATTGAAGACTATTAAAAATGGTCCTGGAGGTTGGAGAATTGAGGAGGGGCATATATAGTAGTTGAGCCGATTTTTGCCTCTGGACACTGGGTGACCTACAATGCATCTTTGTATTTAGGATTGCCTAACTCCAGAAGGCTAGTTAGAATTTACCCCGCGGGGCTTCGTACTTCAAAGACAGGTCATATTTAAGAATTTAGATTTTAAGCGCCCAGCCCATAAGTCTGGGGGCTAGACCTGCGCTTCCTAAACAAAAACATGTCTGGCATGAAATGCGTTTGCCCGCACTGAAACAGGGCATTTCCTAAAAATAAGGACCTCGTCGTACATATGGCCACCAAACATAAAGAGGCACATAACGCTGCAATTGCTATCCGCGTGAGGTCTCCGCGCTGGGGTCAAGAAGAGGTGAGGGTCCTAGCGCGGACCGAAGCCGAGGCCCTAAATTCATTAATAAAGATCTCCTCGTGAGGTTTGAGGGTCATATGTCCACATCAAAAATAATAAAAGACAACGTTTGTAAACGATCGAAAAAGAAATGAGAGGGTGCCTCTCCAATATTCCGCCCTGAATTAAAATAAAATGCAACGGATCGTTGCTAAACTTTATCCAAATTCATTTGAAATATTAATATGTTTATTCCTTTATTATTAATTAGATATCACTTGCAATTTGCAGTTCATGTTAACTTTAATTCAAAAATAGTGAGCGATTCTCATTTAATAGTCGAGGAATAACCATTCTACATTCGATTTTTGACATTTCGGTTATTATTGGTAATCATTGGTGAAGACATGGAGGAATCGACTTAAAATCAAAAATAGTGATCGATTCTCATCTAATACTTGAGGAATAACCTTATTGCATTCCATTTTTGATGTTTTGACTATTAATGGCAACCTCTACTGAAAACGTGGAAAAATCGACTTAAAATCAAAAAGACTAAATTCTTTTATGGCAAACAACTCAAGCTTGAGTTTCATAAAAATTGGTTAAGTCATTTTCAAGATATTTAGAAAAAACTAAAAAAGTACCGAAATAAAGTACTACTGTTTGTGGGCCGATATGTACCAAAAACTAATCAGCGCTTCATTTTGTTAAAATAATGGTAGGTTTTCAATTTCTTTTCAATCGGTGCAACAGTGTGGAAAAAATCGTGTGCCGAAAAAACGATAACATCCATCCATCCATCCATCCATCCCCACGCACTTCCAAAAAATGGCACTTTTTGGCCTCTCGACGAGATCCCAGGTAATTTTTGGCAAAACCGTCACGTGCTAAAATTCAATCTAATTGAATACTACAATTTGTGACCTTAATTGAGACCATGGGTTCCTAGTCTTTACCTGAGGACTCTTTGAAGTCGCGCTTGCCGCGAGACCGATTACAATACTTTCCCCATGCTTCGCATTGGATAAAGTAAAAAATTGTACATCACGTCAAGCTTAGATCTCGCATTAATTAAAATTGTTATTATTTACGTATTTACGCATCTTTGTGTAATTTGATATTTTTGATAGTAAAACTAGATGTAAAAAACATTAGCGAGACTATTATTTTACATGTAGGTATTTCGAAAAAATTCATTGAACTTAAATTTTGATTTTGCACACCTAGAAACGCTTTTTTTCATAAAAATTCTACTTCAAACTGGCAATTTTTAACATTGTTCTTCCTGCGCTTCTTGCGCATTATATTCGTTTTCACAAAAAATTCATCTGGATTGTTATCCCTTCTCCCCCCCCCTACTTATTCAGAATCTAATCCTCAGCGGGTCAAGGGTGCCATGATTTTTTATTTTTTAGTCAGGGGTGCCACTCAATAAAAAGGTTGAAAAACACTGCGCTATACCATTGTTGCTTGTTTTCTTGGCGGATATCACTAGAGTAGGTATATTATTAACTAACAAAATCGCTAGAATTAGTATATTTAATCTGCAGATCAGATTGCTGAGAAGTTATGTATTCCCGGTCCTTCTTTATGGCGTGGAATCGTGGACCTTAACAGAGATACCTATAAAGAAACTCGAGGATTTTGAAATGTGGTTCTATAGAAGAATATTGGAAGTGAAATAGACAAATAAAACATCTAACGTCAAAATCCTACAATGGATCAATAAAGAAAAAGAAATTGTCCTTACGATAAAGACCAGCAAACTTCAATATCTCGGCCACATAATGAGAAACCCCCAGCGATATAAACAGCTAGAGGTTGTTCCCCAGGGGAAAGTCTTGGAAAGGAGAGGAGTAGGTCGGAGAAGAATATCCTGGCTGAAGAATCTTCGGGTCTGGTTCTCCAGCACAACCAACGAACACTTCAGGGCCGCGGTCAACAAGATAATTATAGCCAAGATGGTTGCTGACACCCGGCGCGGATAAACACTTAAAGAAGAGAAATCTGCAGACATTTTTTTCTTCAAATTGTATCCTGTGTAAGCCAAAAGGTTGGACACTCCTAATTTAGTGTTTTTTTGCTTCTTATTTTCAAAATATCTCAAAAACGTTTAAAAATATTTTGATAAAAAATTAGTAAAATCTTTCCGAGTTTAGGTCTACAATAAAACCAATTATAGTGAACATTTATATTTTAAAAAATATTTATTATTTTGTCAAAATATCTGTTAGCCATTGTGTGGTTGGATAGTGTAGATTTTTAACCAGTATTAGGTGGTCATAACACCTGTAGAACTGTATTAGATTTTATAAAGTGATGGAATTTATTACAATCAAATGATTATTTGATATTTTATTTATTAAAAATTTATTTCAAAGCTTATTCCTCTAAAATATTGATTATTAATTAATAAGGAAAAGTTAAGTGAAAATCTCTTGACGCACACACTAATTTTTTAAAAGCAATCTCAAACCAATTGGGCATGTCTTGAATACGTTTTTATTTTATTTGGAATAATTTTTCTTTCTGCTATCTAATCAAATAACAGGTTTCTTTTCTCTTTGCTTTTTTTTTAACACTGAAATGCATTTATTTCATTCTGAGTCGAGCAGCCAGAGAGGCAAGTGCGTAATAATTGTCTTTTCTCTGTGTCGCTTTTTGTGCATTTTTGTTGACTACTAACTGCATTGGGGAGAATTGTTCAGACCATCAGAGAGACAAGGTAAATATTTAAATAAATTTGTTTAAATCTTTCTGATAATTTAGAGGTTTCTAAAATAAAAATTCACATCATATCTACATAATATAATTATTAATGCAACATGAATAAAAAGGAGAAAATTATTACAAATACAGACTGTGCTAAATAATTCTGAAATATCAGCCCCCTTTTATGAAATAAATTCGAGTAAATGTATTAGTTTTTCAAAGCCTATCCGTAAGCAAAAGAACTCTCCTACCAATCAATTTAAATAATAAATACAATTTAAATAATACATAATTGAAGGAGACAATAAATTCCAGCAGAAGACACACACTTTTATTGTCTTCTTCAATATATAAAAATTCTGCTACCCTCGGAACTAAAATCTTTCAATTAATACATAATTAATAACCCCTCAAATTCACCTATACTACGTGCTGATCGAGGTTCCTAGAATATACACACGCCGTATTTACTTCACATTATATATTTTTATTATTGATTGAAATGTCTGATTTGAAATGTCACTAATAATGTCCTCTATTTAAATCGAAATGTTATGGATAATGTCTTCATGTCAGAGGGGTTGCCTTGCTAATATTCCTACTCATATATTTTTTTAAAAAGAATAATAGCTAAATAAAATAGTTACAAGGTTCATTACTCTGCCTAAGTGTTCTGATTGTTATGCTTTGGGATTATGCAGATTTAATCTGCAAATAATCACTTTTTCAAATCCTATATTTTGAACTTTTGTACCATTAGATGGTGTTTTTGCTCATTCAACCTTCTTTATTATAAAATAAATAAATTCATGTGAAAATTCTGTAAATTAAATGAAGAAAGAGAGTTTCTTGAAAGTGTTCTTTAATGTTTAAAATTTAATTTTGTTCTCTTTTTTATTTACTTTGTTCTTATCTCGTTCTAGTAAATTAATTAAAATTTGATTCACCTGTTTATTAAAAAATAAGTTTCTAATTTATTAATAAATAATGCATAAATTAAAAAGTTTTCGCTGGGCACAATAAGCTCAGCCATTTTTTTCTTTTATTATTGCCTTCCAAAAGTCGTTATTCAAAGTATTTACCAAAATCTAAATCATGGCTGTCCAACTTAAATGAAAATGTGGCTCTTCTATTGATAAATGTCGTCTGGGGAAAAAACTATATAATTATATGTTACCGTCAAAACCCAAATCAGTTAAAACCAGATTTATTAAAAGAAATCAATGAGGTTCTCCTATGTTTGATGCAAATAAACATATTATATATAGGTATATATACAGGGTGTTCCACAGAACTTGTTCATTAAAAGTTTTCATGGAAGGAGTTGAGAGAAAAATTTGAACTTTGACATATTTATGTTTTGGAATATGCTCTTTTTAAATAAATTATTAACAACTTTTGGACACTTTCTGCTTTGCCGTAATCGCTATCAACTTTCTTATTTTCTATGGAACCCCCAAATATTTTTGCATCATTAGATTAAGTGTTAAAACTAAGATGATTTTGTAAAATGCACTTGATGTCTAAAATTTATCATTTCTGAGTTATTTTAGATAGTTTGTAAAATCTACAAATTTAGCGTTCATCGTTAAAAATTAATAATAATTAAACTATTGCTTTACAAATTAATTCGATCAATCAGAACTCTTAATTAGACATTAAAGATTCTTACCTAATAATAAAAATTCAAATGTTAAATCCAGGATGACCATAATAATTGTTTATTTCTGAAAATCCAAAGATTGTTTAATACTCAATTTTTAAAATGGAACAGGGCATAAATTTTAGTGCTTTTGAATTCTACATAAAAATCCAATAAGAGTTTATTAAATATTCCCTACATTATAGGGAAATAATGACTATATCTTTTATACAGATAATTTATATTTTATTGCCGAACGTTTCGTCAGCTTTGTTGACTTCTTCAGGGCTTAAATAGTTAACTTCCCTGCATATTTGTCATTTTTTATAATTATTCTTTCATAGTAAACATATCGAGGCAAGTCAACATCAATCAGACTGAAAAAAATTTCTTTTTAAAACTTCTTATGTATAATTTTAGTATTTTTCAATTCTACATAAAAATCCAATAAAAGTTTATTAAATATTCCCTACACTTAAAATGAATAGTTTTTTAAATAAAAAATATTTTAAATTTCACTCGTCTAGATTTTAATTATTTATAAAAATGTATAAATAATTAAGATCTGGACGAGTGAAACTTAAAATATTTTATAGTAGCAATAATGGATTATTATTATTATCAATTATTACCAATTAATGTCATAAAAAATAATCTCGAATACGCAAACCGAAACCGCCTACGAAAATCGGAGACGATATTAACCGATCAAGCAAAGATATTCAGAAGCAAACTATGGTGCCAAAACTTTTTTTTTTTTTTTTTTTTTTTTTTTTTATTGGCCTCGGGAACATAGATGCCCATTTAGCCAGCCGATCGTATTCGTTCATATTTCCATAAATTCGCCAGCCCTCAAATGCTGATCCCTAAGGCGGGCCGCTCGGGGCACAGTAGGGCAAGCAGAGCATCCCAAACCGATCCCTCCGCAACCAGCCAAAGGGCATCACGAATGGCCGACGAATATAGAGCAATAAAGAACGTACTTGTTCATAAGTCCCTTCAATGAGGGATAAAACAGAAGACTTGTTTTAACAAGTTACCTAGTCTAACACCACTAGAAAAATTAATATATAGTAAAAATTGACTATGTGATGGAACCTATACATTTTTTATAAGCTATATATCTAGATAAAAATGCTAATAGATAAATTAATTAAAATATCCGAGTCAAGAAAGGATGATATCTAGCAAAAATATGTTTAATTATAGTTCGAACCCAATTGAAATTATGTGTTTGATGACTGTTTCTGCCAGTATGCCCCCGTCAGAGAGAGAAGCTAAGAGGACCCCTGCATAAGTGGGGAACTCAATTTCTTTTCTAATTTTAAAAAATAGTCGGTCTATTTTATGCCTCCGAAGCTCACAGCCTAAAAAGAGCATGGCTTATATCTCCGTAAGACACATTATCGCACAAGCAGTAAGGATTATCCCTCCGACCGATTCTATGTAGATATGCAGGTGTAGTTGCATGGCCTATTCTAAGTCGGATTATGTGCACAATCACTTTTCTACATAGTTTCGATTTCTCAAACCAGGGCTGCACAGGGATTTTTGGACATATCCCGAAGAAATGCCAAAACTTAAAACGATTAAAAATCAAAATCCTAAAACGATCATTACGAAATCCACAATCCAACCTTGTGGAGGGATAGATGCGCGAAATTCTCCGTCATTTGAGATCACCTATCTATACTAGCCACCAACTTGGGATGAGGAACTAGAAAGGATCAAATTTTTGATGAAGAATATCCAAAATTTTATCTCGTTAGAACAAAAGTCCTGATGGTATTGATAAAAAAAGGGAAAGTGCGTACACGATTCTACGTTAAGCCAGATAATCAAGCTATTTCTATAAGGCTTTCCCTATTGGTTCTATGAAATGAATAGGTACAGGATGGCAAGGATGTTAGGCATATTGAAATATGGGGGTAATTAGACCTTTGTATAGAATGAGTAGGCGTAAAGTTAATTAGAAAGCAGTATAAGAGAAAGTCATATAATGAGAATACAGTTTTTAGGATTATGTTTAAAAAAATATAACGGAACCTTTTTAGTGGTACAGTGGCAGTACAATGTCTGTCTATCCAGCATTATAGTTCTTAAATTAAATAGAGACACAAACTTTAAATTTACAACACATATCCAATCGAAAATTGCATTAAAATGTTAATCTAATTGTTATTTTGGGAATAGTCTGATTTTTTGTGGGCTGTAAAATATAAATCAACTGATGTGGGCACCACAGGACTTTCACATTAGTTTCTCCCTGATACAGAAATCATCATATCAATTTCCTTCATTCAAATTACTTCAATATATGGGTTTCCCCGAGGGATGAACCGCGACCTAAAATCGTGTACACCTACTTCCACTTCCACTTTCATTTCCAAGTAGAAGACAATAGATGACAATAGATTATCTAATGAATTTCAAATAATTCCAAAGGCGGTGTACACCTAATTCCAATCTCGGTTCACCCCTCGGGTTTCCCCCCAAGCCCTTTGAAAGGCCCAAAAAAAGCCAAAAGACCCTTAGACTAAATAGGTGGGTCTAGCTATAGGATGGTCAGTTGCGCTCACATCCACTCATGACGACTTTACCGAGCAGAGATGTTTCATGACGTCGTAAAGTCTCGCAAAATTGAAAATTTGCGGGGGAAATTTTAAAAGTGGCAGAACTACAATACTGCACAACCCCGCAACCCTTCCCAAATTTTTCGGATTTGATATTTGTTAATGATACTAAAATTGTCTCTATTTAAATTAGAATAAAAATACACTGACAAAAACATACAGTTATACTCTAGAAAAATAATAAAGTGCAGTGCCGTTTCTAGAATAGGCTAGGGTTCCCAAACTTTTCCGAGTCACGGCGCCTTTTTTTCAATTAAAATTTTTCCATGGCGCCTATTATATATGATTTATTTTGGCCTCGCAGGAGAGGGCCTCCTCTTACAACAGATAAGTAGTTAACAAAATTGGGTTATACAAACGGTGGTAATATTTACATTTCTCTCTCTCTCTCTCTCTCTATTTACATTAGTAGCATTATTAAAATTTTATACATAAGTAAAAGTATGTCTAATCGTAAGTAAGAGAAAAAAAAATAATTTTAGCTTCTCGCTTTGTTTTTCTTTAGTTAAGCCAAATTAATTAAGTCAATTAATTATCAAGCGCAATTGTGGAGAGACCGCCGCGAACAGTTTGGGAACCTCTGGGCTAGGGTTAATAAATTTTAACTTTTTCCTAATTATTTAAAAAATTTGCGAATGAGCAATTCTTTCATTAGAATCTTATCAAGGAAAATTACAAAAAAATAGCGGATTGAATGATCTCCTGTCTTAAGAGCTAAGGTATTGCAAGGATACCAAATACAAATAAAAGTTATAGTCTAAATAAATATTAAAGTCAAAAAGTTAGGTATAATAACTTTTTCGATGCCCCTTTTACCAATGAATTCTCATCTTAAAATAAAACAATCAATTTAGTATCACATATAAATTAATGTTTTAAAATCCTTAGATTTCTTTTTGAATGACATTCTCCTAAGGCATTATGTTATTTAATAATAGAATTATTTATTCGATACTACTAATATAATAATTGTTTTCGGAATCCTATGAGCCCATGGAGCCAGTCCTTGTTGCCAGTCACAGTGCTGTAGTCTTATATTTATACAGGCGTATTCAATTTGAATATTTGAAAAGATTAATTTAATTGAAAACTGTAGACTGTACGAGTAGTTTTTAGTGAATTTATAATAATCAGAAAAATAATTCTTAAATTTAAAATAAATAATAAATAATTAACAATAATATATATAAAATTCAATTCAATATGAGATTTCCCTACCGCGACTGTCTTGAGAGAAGATTCTCGCGATACATAAGAAAGAAAGCGATCTTATTTAATCAATTTCAATTAATAGTAAATTCACAATCTACGGATGTTTATAGGTATATAATAAATATAATCGAATATTTATATTATTTTATTTATTTATTATTTAAAATATTCACACATTTAAATATATTAAAATATTAATCAAGTACGTTTGCAGGTATTTGGATAGGAAGGTGTAAATCAAAAAATTGTCATTGATAATATTAAAAGGTATTTCACTAGGGTATATTGAATGGACTTGATGAAATGACGTGATCCTTATGCCGAGATGCTTGTGTCTCAACCTCACCATAAAATAGACCAAAATATTTATAAATGAGAAAGAAAGCGATCTTATTTTATCGATCTAATCGTACACGTAATCATTCTAATATATGAAAATAGCATTTCAATTAGACTAGAAAAGGCAACAGGGTTTAATTTTATCCTCATCATGTCATCATATATTCAAATAAATCTATTGAAATTTCATTTCTATGAAAGATTTTATTTTATTTTTATCTTTTATATCAAATTATTTTTTTTAGAATATTTGCATTTTAAAAAGCAGTTTATTTGAAGTCTAATTTGAAAACGCGCTAATTACTATTTTGAAATAATTTTTAAAAATATGAAATTAATAAATATGATAAAATAATCGTTTATTAATAATTAAATTCAATTTTGAACGAAATTGATTGATAAGTTTTTAAGAAAATGGTAAAAAACTGGAAAACATCATGGCGATTGACTTGCAACCCAGTCTCATGATAAAACAGACCTACAGAATTATAAAAAGAAAGAAAACGATCTTATTTTATCAATTTCATCTATCTGGAGGTTCATTATATAAGAAAATAGCATTTTGATTAAGAATTTTGTAGTTTAAAAGAAAATGTATTAAAAGATTCAATTTCTTTTCTCTGGGACCGAATCAACTAGAAATGGCAAAAAGTTTTATTTTTTTCTGATTATATATTAATTCAAATCTATTGAATTTTCATATCTGTGTGTTATTGTCATTTATCTTTTATATAAAAAATTTATTATTAGGAAATTTGCATTTTAAAGAGTAGTTTTTTTAAGTCGAATTTGAAAAAACGTTAATAACTCTGTTGAAATTTTTTTTAAGATATGAAATTAATAGATATTATAAAACAATTAATTAATAATAATTTAATTTAATTTTGAACGAAATAGATTAAGTAGTTTTTGAGAAAATGGTCAAAAACACCGAAAACCAGTCTATGAAAGGGCATTTTTTGAAAGCAAGAGATGCCTTTGAAAAAAGTTTAAAAAAGTCAAATGAAACTAAACATTGACTTGTGACATGGTGGTGGCTTTTTAAAATGTTTCTAAAACGGCATTTCATTGTGGTTTTCGGGGTTTTTGACCATTTTCTCAAAAGTACTGAACCGATTTCGTTCAAAATTGAATTGCATTATTACTAATTAATTGTTTTATAATATCTATTAATTTCATATTTTTATAAAGAAATCCAACGGAGTTATTAGCGTTTTTTTAAATTGCTCTTCAAATAAACTACCCTTTAAAATGCAAACTTCCTCATAATAAATATTAGATATAAAGATAAATTACAATAACACACAGATATGAAATTTCAATAGATTTGAATAAATATCTAATGAGAAAAAAAATAAAACTTTTTGCCATTTGTTGATTCGCTCCCGAGAGAGAAATTGAATCTTTTTATAAAATTTCTTTTAAACTATAAAATTCTTAATCAAAATTCTATTTTCTTATACAATAGACAAACCGTGAACCTTCAGATAGATTAAATCGATT
>JALMQS010000899.1:411798-469034 GCA_024734495.1 Forficula auricularia
AATAATTATACTGATATTAAAGAATGGTTTGAAATTTTAAGAATAAATAATAAAAAGATTATGTTTAAAATTGATACTGGTGCGCAATGTAATGTTTTGAATGAAAACACCTATCAAAGCTTAAAACTTAATCCTAATGATATAATTAGAACAAATGCAACGATAACCTCTTATAATAATGATATAATTCCAATACTTGGTAAATCAAAAATAGAATGCATACATAATGGTAATAAATTTAAAATTGAATTTTTTATAGTAAAAAATGATAAAACGAACATTATTGGTTTACAGACATCTGTTGAATTAAATATTGTAAATTTAATAAATAATATAAACTGTGTTGATGAAAATTATAAATGCCTTTTTGATGGAAAACTAGGTTACATTCCTAAACAAATTCACATCCAAACAGACCCAAATGTCACTCCTGTCATATCTCCAGCCCGAAAAATTCCTTTTACTCTCCATGACAAAGTAAAATCTCAACTAAAGATAATGGAAGCTGACGGGGTTATTGAAAAAATGAATGAACCATCTGACTGGGTTAGTCAAATGGTGGTAATACAAAAAAAGGATTCAGAAAATATAAGAATTTGCATAGATCCTCGTCCTTTAAATATGGCAATTAAACGGTCACATTATCAATCACGAACCTTTGATGAGATTGCTGCGAAATTAAGAGGGGCAAAATTTTTCACAAAGTTAGATGCAATGTCCGGCTACTGGATGCTCCCCTTAGATGAAAAAAGCTCAGTTCTTTGCACCATGCAAACTCCATTTGGAAGATACAAATTTAAAAGACTTCCTTTTGGTTTAAGTTGCGCATCTGAGATTTTTGATAGAATAATATCAGAAATATTTGATAACATTCCCGGGGTAGTTACATACCAAGATGACATCTTAATTTGGGCAGATACTCCCCAATCTTTAAAGCAGCGTCAAAATTTAGTCTTTGAAAGGGCAAAAAATAATGGCCTAAAATTTAATAAAGAAAAATGTATTTTTTCCACAAAACAAGTAACGTTTCTTGGACATAAATTCTCTGAAAAAGGAATAGAAGTGGACCAAAATAAATTGAAAGCCGTCTCCACACTACAGCCCCCAAAAACTAAAAAAGCCCTTCAGCGATTGTACGGCCGTCGCATACTAGTTCCGTTTTCTGCCACCGGAGGCCGCTGGCCATTCATTGTGATTCCTGATCTAACTGAGATTCTTCGCTGTATGATATACCTTGGCGAGCGGGGCTCAGTTACAACACAGTTTCCAATTTACTCTCAACTAATGATATTTATGAGTAAATCAAATCATACAGTTGTTACGCCGACGATAGCACTCTACACGGCAAACCCTCTCTCCCGAATAATCGAATCAATATTGCCTCCTCAATTACTCTCGACCTAGACAAACTGAATAAATGGGGCTCTCAAAATTTAGTTAACTTCAATTCAAACAAGACTCAATGTTGTCTAATTTCTAGGCGCGAAAAATAGAGATTTCCCTGATATTCACTTCGATTCGAATACCCTGAAAAATGTGTGACAGCCTATCCATGTTGGGCGTCTCTGTCGCATCTGACCTGTCTTGGAATGAACACATCTCCTCTGTGGCGAAATCTGCAGCAAGGAAGATTGGCTTCTTATTCAGGTCCAAGCGATTTTACAAACCCCCACAACTTCTCTACCATCTACAAGGCCCAAATCCGCCCCTGTCTCGAATACGGCTCTCATCTGTGGAGAGGAGCCTCAAAATATTCTCTTGCTACCCTTGATGCAATTCAGAAACGAGCCGTCAGGCTAATTGACGATTCTACCTCACCGACTCCCTCGACTCGCTGGCTCATCGAAGAGATGTCTCCGCCCTTTCCCTTTTCTATAGATACTATCACGGCAGGTGCTCTGATGAGATAAAATCAATAATTCCCCCCAAAGCATGCTTTGCACGCAGCACACGTTTTGCCGACTCCCAACACTCTTTCGCGGTCAAATTAGAAAAGTGCCGGACCACTTCATTCGCGAATTCATATATCCCCATGACTTCAAGGAACTGGAACTCTCTCCCAGCCTCTATCTTTCCCAGCACCTATGATCTTCAAACCTTCAAAACCAGGTGCATAGACACCTACGTCTACACCCTCTCACTTAAACAACTTTCCCTTCTCTTCGGTAATGCAAGGGTCTTTCGAGATCCATAGGGGCTACATCTTTACTGGTGCACCCCTTCTTGCATTCCCGATTGCATTAAAAAAAAAAAAAAAAAATACAGTGAAGAATATTCGCAGTATCAAGCAATACCGATTTTTACGACGGATCAATTCGCAAGACTCATCTGGCCATCTCCAGCTTCATGTACCTTCAAGGTGCTTAACGACGCTCATATCTTCGCCTTCGTTTCATAGTGAGTTCATTTTTTAATAATTACGTTCGTTAGTGATTTATTGTTGTTAACCCTTTCGGCTAACTCTCCGGCATTTCCGCTCTGTGGTGTTCCCCCTCGGAACATTCTGGTCCTTCGAGCCGGATACAAGAAAGGGACAACAACCTGTGAATGACAGACGAGCACAAAATGGTTCGCAGTACAAAACTACTCGTCACCCTTCGCGGGAATATTTTTGCCAAACTGACCCATCTAATCGGCAAATTACCAACTGCTACCCGAGAACAACTCGTCTGCATTCGAGATGCTGCGCGTACCCTGCACACTCAATTTCAAGAGCTTCAGGATGAAATAGAGGAAGCGAATATTATGTCACCCGACCAAAGCTCTCCTACTCAAGCCCCTGCACTTTCCGCTCTCGATCTCATAATGAAAATCGAGACCACGTATCAAAGCAGAGCCCCCCTCCACCCTCCTCACCATCCATTCCCGTTGCCAACCCTACCCTTCCTCCTTCTCCAACCCTCATTTCTCTCCCCACCTTCTCCGGTGATCTTTCCGAATGGGCACGTTTTATTTCTCTTTTTGACTCATTGGTTCATCATGCTCCTTCCATGGATGAAACGCTAAAATTTCAAAACCTGTCCATGGCCCTCTCAGGAGAAGCCGCCTCTGTAATCGCAAATTATGAAATCACCCCCACCAAATATCCACTCGCATATGAAGCACTTAAAGCACGTTACAACTGCCCTCGACGAATGGGCGCTTTAAACCTCGCGCAACTCACAAACTTCGTCCCTATCACACACGCTTCAGTCGAACAACTCCTACGTTATCCATGCTCTTGGAATTCATTACTCGAAGGCTTAAGAGTCGTCAACTTCGTGAGATACCCAACATCTTGTCTCACCCCTCAACCGCTACACACCGTTCTGATAACACGCTCTATCCAGATGTCTTATTCAGGTCTTGTTGCCTTTAAGATGTCTATAAGATATCTTGGTGTTTATTAGACATCTTCTAGAGCGAGTGTGCTATCAGGGCGGGCATTTCGGACTGTGAACATGCAAAATTTTCGATATTAGGCAAAGAATAACCCACATGACCTTCATCATAAATGTTTATATAGTCCTCGAGTCATTTTATACTGCGCTTTGTCCCGGTTAGGTGTAGCAAGACCTTACTTTTTCAAGTAAAGTGAGATCTTGTCTGTAAGCTCCAATTGTTATTGTGAAATATTAAAGAACTTTCTTCTGCCTATCTTCAACGAATTTGATGATTTAGAGAAGTTTTGGTTTCATTAGAACAGAGCCTTGAGTGTAACCCCCATCGAATTTTTCCTGTAGTGATACTTCAAGGCCGAATTTTATAAACATCGGCCTCGAATCCTCAACTCAGGTACGCTATTAGCCTGATACTGACTGAGCGAGCAGCCTCGCGAGGCTGCCTCGAGCATTTGCCGCAGAACCGTCCTGAGTGAACGCAGGAAACGACCCGAGGTAGCCTCAGACGAGGCAACGAGCACTTTTGCCTTGGGCGAGGCACGTACTGACCGACCAGGCCTCAAGGGGCTGGCCTCGCGAGGCAAATCCTCAGTCAGTATCCGGTTATTCATGAGAAATTTCCCGGCATTCACCCAGAAATGACCAAAAGAATGATAGGAAACTTTAGAGAATTGTTTTGGCAACGCATCGCGAATAACGGCGGCCAAATGGTGATGCTATTTTAAAACCTAGTGGGACAAACTAAATTGTAACTTCCTTTCGAAAATAGAATTCTTTTTTCGTTAGTTTTTTATTATCCCTTGAATTGTGAGCGTCCATTTTGACTCACCCTGTATAATTTATCTCATTTTGACTATGTATAAATAATTTATATATTGTATTCTTCCTTGCATAAATTCAAGACTGAATCATGGAATCTCTTTTAATGTTCATTTTATTGCTTCCAAGGAAATCGAATTCATTATGTAAACAATAGATAAATATACCATCTTCAAGACTGATTATACATCTAGATTTAGAATTTTTATAACATAAGAATGAAAAATAATCATTTGTATTATGGATTGATTATTATTAAAAAAAATAAAGCAAAATTATTCTTTGTATTTTGTTATATTTAGTAAATTATAAAATGACATAAAATTTTTGAGCTTATGTTCTTTTAAATAAACTTTTTTTAACGATAAATCTTCACTGCCATTTATGTATATTAATTTTTATGAATTTCAAATGTATAAAAATTGACATAAAATTATAAAATAACAAATATAAGAAAAAAAATAAACTATTATATATATTAAAAGGTCGGGCGGGTCATCCCATTCCAATTTCTGCAACCATAGTTGTTGAATAAACATCTCCGCCTCCCACCTTCGTCAGATGTCTTTACTCTCGATCGAGACCCGGTTGTGAAAATTCTGGGATTGGCCTGGTGTCCAGAATCCGACCACTTCACTTATTCAGTTCATCCATCTCATCAAGCGTGCACGAAACGATCCATATTATCCCAACTGGCGCGAATATTCGATCCCGCAGGATGGCTGGGGCCCACCGTGTTCTTAGCCAAGATGTTTATTCAACAACTATGGTTGCAGAAATTGGAATGGGATGACTGGTCCTTCGAGCCGATGGCGGACTTGCCCCTCGATAGGTGTCAAGTCTCAGCTCCATTCTATAAAGTAGGCGTAGATTACGCCGGCCCATTTTCCATCACCACCGGGAAAATCAGAGGCGCGCGAGTCACAAAAGCGTACGTTTGCGCATTCGTTTGCTTTACTACTAAAGCCGTTCATTTAGAGCTAGCGTCCGACTTGACCACCCCCTGTTTTATCGCTGCTTATCGCAGATTCATCTCTCGCCGCGGCAACAGCGCTATGATATTCAGCGATAACGGTACTAATTTCGTAGGAGCTCATCGGGAATTCAATGACTTGGCACGCCTCTTAACATCCGATCATCATCAAACCACCATCATATCAACCGCTTCTTCGGTAGGGACGGATTGGAGATTCATACCACCATCCGCCCCTCATTTCGAGGGTACTATGGGAAGCCACAGTCAAGGCGACGAAACACCATCTGCGGCGAGTCATGGGAACCCAGCTTTTAACATACGAAGAATTTACCACCCTCCTTACCCAAATCGAGGCAATCCTGAACTCCCGACCTTTATGCCCCATGTCCGCCGATCCATCTGATCTTTCCGTACTGACTCCAGGCCACTTTTTAATCCAACGCCCCCTTACGGATCCTCCTATTGCGGACTTAACTTTCAACATCGGAAATCGATTAAAACGCTGGCAACTCCTGGAACATGCGAGAGATGCATTTTGGAAAAGATGGCAGGTTGAATACCTGCATAACCTACAGCAGCGATCGAAATGGCTAGGTCCCGCCACTACCGTCTCTCCTGGCACTATGGTGCTGATCAAGAGCAGCCAAGCGCCTGCTCTATCCTGGCCTCTGGGACGGATTTCCCGTGTGTTTCCAGGTCCAGACGGCGTTGTCCGTGTCGCGGAAGTGAAGACCTCGTCCGGGACTCTGACTCGTCCGCTAATCAAACTTTGTCCGTTACCATCGCAGTGATGACCATGTCTGGTCATGGTCGGGCGGGATGTACGGCCGTCGCCTACTAGTTCCGTTTTCTGCCACCGGAGGCCGCTGGCCATTCATTGTGATTCCTGATCTAACTGAGATTCTTCGCTGTATGATATACCTTGGCGAGCGGGGCTCAGTTACAACACAGTTTCCAATTTACTCTCAACTAATGATATTTATGAGTAAATCAAATCATACAGTGAAGAATATTCGCGGTATCAAGCAATACCGATTTTTACGACGGATCAATTCGCAAGACTCATCTGGCCATCTCCAGCTTCATGTACCTTCAAGGTGCTTAACGACGCTCATCTCTTCGCCTTCGTTTCATAGTGAGTTCATTTTTTAATAATTACGTTCGTTAGTGATTTAGTGTTGTTAACCCTTTCGGCTAACTCTCCGGCATTTCCGCTCTGTGGTGTTCCCCCTCGGAACAGCGATTATTAGGCATGTTTAACTATTTATCGAGGTACATACCAAATTTCTCGGAACTTACAAAACCGATGCGTGAATTACTTAAAGAAGAAAATATATTTGAATGGAATGAATCCATTGATGCCACATTCCAGCGCTTAAAAAACAAGCTAGTCGAGGCTCCCGTACTGGCATTTTATGACATAAATAAGGATATAAAGCTATCAGTAGACTCTTCATCAGTTGGACTAGGTGCTGTAATCCTACAAGATAACAGACCTATCGCATATGCCTCAAAAGCCCTCACAGATACAGAGACACGCTATGCCCAGATCGAAAAGGAGATACTCGCGGTAGTTTTTGGTTGCGAGAAGTTTAAGCAATATATATATGGAAAAAACGTTGAAATCGAAACCGATCATAAACCCTTGATATCCATTTTTGATAAGCCTCTGTCGAAAATACCGATACGCCTTCAAAGAATGATTTTGAGAATTCAACCATATAAAATTAAACTGACATACGTTCCTGGAAAACTACTATTTATAGCTGACACGTTATCAAGGGATTTCAATGAAAATAGCACGGACAAGGAATGTGATTTCAACTCAGACCTAGATGCACAAATAAATATGCTGGTCAATAACCTTCCCACAACTACCGCTAATTGGGATTTGATTAGTGAAAAATCAAAAATTGATCCGATCACTAATGAAATAAAGAAATATATAAAAAATGGATGGCCTAATCGCAAACAGGATTTACAAGCTAACCTAAGGCATTACTATGACATCAAGGATGAATTATTAATTGTAGATGATATTGTTTTTAAATCTAACTCGATATTGCTCCCTAGCACATTAATTAAAACATTCCTAAAAAAAATGCATGAAGGACACCCTGGAATCTCTCGAATGAAGTCAAGAGCAAGGACCTGCATGTTCTGGCCTGGGATGAACCAAGATATTAAAGAATATGTAGAGTCATGTCACACTTGTCAAAAATTTAAACCCTGCAACACAAAAAATACCCTTCTATTAAGAAAAATTCCAGATACACCTTGGTCAGAAGTTGGAGCCGATATATTTGAATATCAGAGGAAACATTACTTAGTCATAGTTGACTACTTATCGAACTTTATTGAAGTGGTTTCTCTTCCGGATTTAAGAAGTCAAACCATAATTGAAAGAACAAAGTCGATATTCAGCCGATGGGGAATACCAGCTATATTTTTTACTGATGGAGGAAAAAATTTTGATTCACGTGAATTTAAAGAATTTGCTAAACAATGGGATTTCAAACACATAATCTCAAGCCCGCACTTTCCTCAATCTAACGGAATGGCCGAATCAGCAGTTAAGACAATAAAGAATATCTTCAAGAAAACTACTGATTCTGGTCAAGACATGTACCTAGCCCTTCTGCACCAACGGAACACACCCAAAGATCGCACTGGATCCCCTGCACAGATTCTAATGTCCAGAACATTAAGAACAAACATTCCTTGCGATTCAAGTAACCTTCAACCAAAGCTAAACTTGGATCGCAATAGAGAATTATTAACTGAGAAAAGGAACAGAGACAAGAGATATTTTGACAAGGATGCAAAAATACAAAAAACCTTTAAAAAAGGGGAAAAGGTATACTTTAAAAAGTCTCCCAAATCGAACTGGACCTCAGGAAAAATAATAGAGAAGCGACCGGAACCACGCTCGTTCATAGTGGAAGACGATTTTGGCAATGGCTATAGAAGAAACACCATACACATCTCACCTAGAAAAGATTCTGATGAACCAATCGCTAGCCCTGAAATTGACACTAATCTAGATGACACAATGCAACAAGAAGAAAGATTTTTATCTGAAATGGACAACTACACCACCAGATCTGGTAGGGTTGTGAAAAGAACAGCGGAGATTTAAAAAAAAAAAAAAAAAAATCCTATCACATCCTTCCAATAATCTCAGTTGACCAATAATTCATGTATATAAACAATGTAAATATCTTTCTATGTATATAAATTGTAATTGTAATTTAAAATCTTTCTATGTATATAAATTGTAATTGAAATGTAAAAATGTATATATATATATCTGTCACGCTTTGTAAATAATTATAAAAAAAAAAAAAAAAAGGTGTTGATGACAAACAATTAAAAAAGAAGGATGTTGTGATGGCTCACGCCAGATGTCGTGGCAGGCACCATCCTCAGGGAGACACGAGTGGCGAGTGGCCAGTCATGGCCAGGTGATCCAAGTGAATAGATTAAAGATATCAACACTCAATCTGTCTACGTGTTTTATTCAAAATACCTAACACAACATCGATAAAATAAGTAAATAATTTTACAAAAATAAAAGCGGTTTTAGATAACAGGTGGCTCCTAGTATTAAGGTGAAAATTTTTATTGAAATCTGAATCATCAACCAAATTCGAAATTTTATGAATCAAAAAATTTCCTGGCCAAATCATTGGGCTTGAATTTTTATATTAAAAAATATTTACATTTACATAACTGAAAAACTGTTGATTTTAGACAATTTCACTCATAATAACTTTTCTGATAGGAATTAAATGTACTTTAATAAAAGTCCTTATATGAATCTGTTTATCCCAGAGTGTTAGTCATTAATGGTGAAATTGAAATAAATACTCCATGCACAAAACTCATTTTCTCCCTAGAAAATTTGAAACTACATAATTACGAGGCATCACTTATGTATTTTTTTTTATTTATTGAGTAACCAACTTATTATACAATTTTATTTACAATAATTTTTGGTTCAAATTTATAGTACATGCCCGAACGAGGCCATCGCAATACTTCCCCATTATATTCTATGAATATAAATGTAAAAGTAAAAATATTTTTGTAGCATGAAGTGTAAAATATCCCTAAAAGAGCTTTTGTAGTTTGTTTATAGGCTTAGTTTTTTATTTTATTTTCGATTTTTGAAATGACGATGTTAGAGAGCTTCACAGTGACCATTTGATGATTTTTTTGTACTAGCCGAACATCAAGGGAATACTTATATAAAAATTTTGAAATCTTTTTAAGTCATTGCCTCCTTACGAACAAAAAATAAGAATGAGTTTGATATATTAACTATTTTGAAAGATAATTTTTCAGCTGCCTGCAAGCCAATGAACGGGCTAAAAGTATTGCATTCACACAGCGAGAGTCATTCAGCTAGTTATTAATTTATATATATATATATATATATATATATATATATATATATATATATATATATATATATATATATATATAGTTTAATAGGTACGGAAACCTCGGTATATGCGAGTCCGGTTATTACTTGGCCGGCTTATTTTACTTATTAAATGTAATTAATGGTATAAAACACTAAAATAATACTACGCCTTGTAAATATAATTATATGATATATCTTTTATTTTACTTATGCTGTAAAATATAAATTTTCAAATGCCATTACATTCCCAAAATATGTTGCTTGCTATTTTGATGTCGCCTCGATAGAATACAAAGATAAATCTATCAATAAATATTGAATATTATGAATATTGTATTTACATTACATTACCTACTTTCGAAATAACAATTAAATCCAATGTCAATTTGGAATGATAATTTAATGCCCTCGAGATGATTATGGGGAGCTGATTAGAAAACCGTTTTTGGTATAATTGCTGTGTCAAATATTTCGGATGATCTAATTTTAGTCCATCGCGTTTATTGTACAAGCCTAGATGAAAAATAGAGAATAGGTGCAAATGAAAATTTAATCAAATTTACCAGGAATAATTTTATACACATTCGAGAATGTAAAATAATCATATAATTGCAATTTTAAAATTTGTCGACATGAGTCTAGGGGGGGGGGGGGGACGATTTATTATTTATTTTTTTCCACAACACTACAAAAATACATACCTAAATGATGTTTATAAATTTACAATAGCTTTGTTCTAGAATACAATCCCGAACGTGCTCGGAATACTTTTTATGCATTGGTGCCAGAGGTAAAAATAAAATCTCCCAAAAACATTAAAAAAACATTAATTTATTTTTACAGTTGGCAACACTGCATAAAAGGATTGCGTATAAGTTTGGTTCACGTCTTTAATTGGTTGCTTCTTCATGTGAAGTCAAGTCAATGAAATTCATGAAAATGGTTCGAGTGCTCACTTAATGGGATTCACATTCGCATTGTGTTCTGATGAAAGTTGATGACATCACATAAAGTCAATACCCCCAAATTTTTATTTTCAATTTTTTAAATATAAGTTCTTCGTTGTCTAAGAATTTTATAAAAAAAAAAAAAACTGTGTATAGAATTTATTTGAATAAATCACTTCTTAAATCAAAACAAACTCAAAACGTTTAATAAATAAACAAATGTTTAGTGAAAAAATCTTCATTTATTAATAGAAATTTGTAAAAATAGTTGCTTTAAAACAGAATAATAAATCAACTATACTCTAATTAGAAAAATAGGAAATGAGCTCATGGGGATGGCCGTCAAATTTTAAACATTATTAAAATTTAAAAAAAAAAATCGGTTGTCTGTAAAGTCGGTTTACTGACGATAGTTAAACGTGACAACGTCATAAGAAAATACTGATGGAATGGTATTTTCTTATGACGTTGTCACGTTCAACTATCGTCAGTAAACCGACTTTACAGACAACCGATTTTTCTCCATCTATTGCGCAGCTAACTTTGTTCTTTTTCTTCCTCTTCGTCGTGAGTGCTGTATTTATCCTTTCCATCGAAAATCTCCTTCCCTCTCGTTCTATCTAATTTAAAAGCGCGCGCTCCTTCTTGCGCATTCATTTATCTCCTTCTTGCTTGCTCATGAGTTTCTCCCTCTCTCTGTCCTTATATAAAAAAGACCCCGCCGTTCCCTAGGTTTTTCTTAGTTTTTAAAAAAATCTATAATTATTTAGGATAGATCACTTGTTGAATGTCCATCAGAGGAAGTTGAAAATAGACAGGACATAGTAGGGTTTATATATATATATATATGAGTGAGCAAGCAAGCAGTCAGACTAGAGTAGAGCGCTCACGAGGGAAAGAGATGGAATACGAGTTGGGCATTGGGGCTAGGGAGGGTGCGAGTGAGAGAGAAGATAGAAAGAAACAGCTCGTTCTGCGCTCTCGCTTGCACTTCAAGCCTTAAATGGAACGCCTCAGATGAGTCATGTTTTTTCGAGCGTGCAGGCGGCTTCATCGATTTATAAGACGTTGTCACGTCAATAATTTACATTTTAGGGACAACTTGATCGTAGTGATAAATTATGTTAATGATAATCTTATATTATTAAATGAGCAATTCTTGTATATATCTTTATATATATATATATATATAGAATCGGTTTCTCGGAAACGGATCTAACGATTTGGATGAAATTCACGGGTTAGGGAGTTTTTGGGATGACAATTCGATCAGTCACGGTCTCATCTTCGGCTAAGTTGTTTTTGATGGGTATTTTGTTAATTGAAAAAAGTATTCACAGGTGGTTGTCTCAATAAATTGCATAATTACATTTTTATTCAATTTCCTTTTAATAATTAATTGGTTTTTCAATTTTACATTCCACAAAAAGATCATTACAAATATTATTATATATTAAAATTAGATAATTTAATTAATTAAAGGTATTTTTCTATAAAATAATTTATTAGAATATCAATTTCATTCTCTTAAAAAATCCGACAATTCGAAAGATCGTCTCTCCTTCTTCAGGATTTAAACAGGGTATGGTCAAGTTGTCTCGTACCTCAATTTATTGATACACATTTGATCTTGGCGGTTTTTATAAGTTCCATGTACTTGTACTTATAAAGAGTGAGTCATCTCTTATCCATTAGAAAATGTATTTCTCTTTCTATCCTCACTTACTATTTCGCTTTCATATGAGTTGAAGCTCTTAATTTTTTATAAGTTTCTTTTTTACTATCCATTACAAACACCATCTTCACATTCATCATTTTGCCAATTCGAAAATTGGCTGGTCCTTCCTGCAGGCGAATTCCATCGGCATTCGATAGTAAGTACAAATTTATCTTATTAACCTCGTCTGCCACACAAGTATTGTTTTTAATTGCAATTACATTCAAAACTTTGTGCCCAGTGATATGGATTGAAGATAGAAATAACGTTGGCAAAACAAAAATTAAATTTTATTTCAATTATATTTTATTTTAGATGCTAATAAAAATTGACCTTTTTACTTAAATTTAAAATTAGAAATATATATCGCTTGTAATTTAATCAAAAAATTAACGAGCATCGCTCGGTGTTCCAGGTACTTATGTATATATTATAAGTCAGATGAAAAATTTTCATTTAACAAGGACGCCTGTAGGGTAGGCTAGTACGATCCAGAGGCGTCTTCTTGTTGCATATACACAGGCGGACAGCTTTCCCAGACTATTCTGAACGTAATACTTTAGTAAAAATCAATATAGTAATATTATTTTAGACTTTGAATTCAGTTAAAAAGGTAGGATTTTATTTGCACCCAGAATCGAATAAAATTGAAATAAAAATTAATTTTTTTTAACGTTTTGACCCATTTCCATCACCAAGGAATCGCTATGCACAACGTTTTTGAATTAAACGCAATTAAAAATAAAATTAATAAACAGGTAGATTCCTACGATGACCATTTAAACTCTGAAGGAGGGACAATCGCCAAAAATATTTCTTTCTTCCCTATCCTTGGGCTGCCTTCCATTACTTTCGACTGAAAATTGTATCAATCCGTCTCTCTCCAAAGAGAAAATTTCATCAGATTTATAATTACGAGCCCCGTCCCATCTCAATTGGCCCAAATAAAATTATGCTAATTCACGGTAAATTTAATTTAAATATTTATTTTTATTATCATTTGGAACAACATTTTAAACAATTTAAAACATTTTATTGTAACATTTAACTTAAAATTATTTTTTAATTGTTAAAAACATATTTTTATATAAAAAATAGTTCTTTGCTTTTCATGATTTTTTTTTTTATTTAAATCTTTGAATATGTGAAATAATCAAGTAGGATTTGCATTTTTCCAACAAAAGAAAGTTTGTTTTGATTATTATTAGTAAAAATGACTCGTGGAAAGATTGTTGATGAAAAAATTCGCTCAATTATTATCAATTTATTTAAAAATGGAAAATCAAACGCGGAAATTGGCGATCTAGTTAATTTATCAAAGTTTACTGTCAGAAATATTATTCGAGTTTATAAAACAACGGGTACAATAGCTACAAAACCTCGGTATGTGTCGAAATCCAAAATATCAGATGCTGATAGACGGGCATTAAAGAAGATTATTAGAAAAAACAGGCGTTCGAACTATGATGAATTATCTGTTCTTTGGAGTGATGCTGTGGGGCGAAGTGTTTCAAGATCCACGTGCCATAGAGAAGCCCTTAAGTTAGGTTTTAATACTTACAAGGTAATTTTATTGCAACATATTCCAAATTTTTTTTTTTAATTTTACTAATTTTTTTTAGGCGAAAGAAAAGCCACTCTTGACATTAAAACAAAAGAAAAACCGGCTTAAATGGGCTAAAAGTTACATTAGTTGGACAATTGATGAATGGAATAGTGTCCATTGGAGTGATGAGTCTCGTTTTGAAGTTTGTGTTGGGGACAATCGAAGCAGAGTTATTCGTCAGAAAAAAGAAGATTTCAATTCAGATTGTTTAAAAAAGAAAGTAAAATTTCCTGCTTCAGTTATGGTATGGGGTTCAATGTCTGCTAGAGGTGTTGGAAAACTTCACTTCATTGATGGAATTGTAAACACCAATAAATATTTAGACATTTTAAAACAATCGTTACTTCCAACAATGGCAGATGCATTGCAGAATAATAATAATTTTGTGTTCCAACAAGACTGGGCGGCCTGCCATACATCAAGAAAATCTTTAAAATGGCTTTCTGATCATAATGTTCCACTTCTGGAGTGGGTTATTATATATTATGGGAGCTATTACGAATACAACCAGCTAGAAACGTAGTCGAATTAAAACACAAACTTCAAAATATTTGGGATACTTTCACTCAAGATGAGTGTCAAAACTTAATAAGTACGTTGCCCAAAAGAATTCATGCCGTAATTAAAAATAAAGGCGACGTCACACAGTGGTAAAGGTTTTGGATTTTGTATGTTTTCCGTGTTTTTAACAATTAAAAAATAATTTTAATTTCAATGTTACAATAAAATGTTTTAAATTTTTTTAAATGTTGTTCTAAATGATAATAAAAATAAATATTTAAATTAAATTTACCGTGAATTAGCATAATTTTATTTAAAAAGAAAAAATATTAGTGGGCCAATTGAGATGGGACGGGGCTCGTATTATATTTTTATTATATAAAGTTTATAATATTGAAAGCGATGGTTTTACTTTTTTTTATTTTATCGACTCGATTTTTCAATATTTCTTTTCCTAAAATGCTCAATTTAGCAGGTTGGGCGCTCGGCCAACCGCTTCCGCCCCTGGCACAGCCACTGACTATACACAAAAATATTTTTAAAATAGACAATTCTCTAGATTGTCTTGAAGATGAGATTATATTGACTAATAATACAAAATATAAATACTTAATAGAAATATTTTTTCTTTTAAAAATTTCTGATAAAATGTTAGAAAAACACTCCCTATATGACCTTTTATTAACTAAGTTAATTTTTGTTGTTTAATATTTCGATCATTTCTAAAATGATCTTTTTTCAAAATTTCCTTCTTTGTCTAAAATTTTAGGATTGAAAAATTTAAAACGTTTTATTCCAAATTTGCGTTGATAAATGTAGAATTTCCCCCGAAACTTTTGAAAATATAATAAACTTTTTTGTGATTGTTTTTATAAAAGAACTATTTATTTAATACAATTAAGGAGGTCCTTTCGCTCCAGTTGAGTCAAAAGAAGTCTAGCATCTAATATTTAATAAAATAAGTTAAATAGAAATGAAAAATAATAGAATTAAAAAATAAATAGTATGAAAGCCGTATATGTTTGAAATAAAACCAATTATAAAAAAAATAATTAAATACAAAAGTTAGTTTGATTTATTCAAATCAGCTGATAATAACTCTTGTATGATTTGGCAATGTGTTGCATTAATACTGTTTATGTTTACATCCAAACATAACATTTATGTGATTTTTACTTTACCATACAGGGTATGGTCAAGTATTGTAATCGTGCATGAAAAAAGTGTTTTTTTTCTTTCTTTTTTTCGAAATATCTCAAAATCGGCTGAAACTATTTTGATTAAAAAAATTGAACGAAACAATGACATTTCACTCTACAAAAAAGCTGTAATAAGAGAACATCGAAAAAATTATATTTTTCGAGATAATTATTGTTTTGTCAAAATGTCTGTTAGTCTGGTTGTCTGGTTGTCTGCGCGTTAGCAAATTTTTGTGGACGAGCTAGCTCAAAAACTAGTGAGAATATCGAAACCAAATTTCACACGTAGTTTTGAAATTAAGAGCTGATTAGATTTTGGTGCACATCGACCCAAAATTTAGAGGGGGGGTGGAGGGGGGGGGGGGGGCTAAAAATTAAAAATCTAGGTCGTTTGAGCAAACTCAACCAAATTTTGTATACATAATCAGTGGATCCCCAGAAGCCTAAATATGCAAAAACTACCCCCCTACATGATTATAAATAATTTTAGGGGCCAGGTTCTATGGTAAAGTCAAGTGGATGGCCACATCAGAACACGTCAGCTTATTTAAAATAAATTTCTCAGTAAATTCCTCGGTAAATGATATATTTTATTGCAAAAAAAGAAACCTGCATTTTTCAAAAAGCTAATTTTTAGTTTTTTTTTATTTATCTATTCAACTATTAGTAGTATAATTCAAGAGAAAGTGTCAAGATCTTAATTTTCCATAAGACTCTGAGAAAATGTTTACATTTAAAAAAATTATTTTTTTAATAATTTGCACGCTAATGTGTGATTGAAACATCACCAAATCATAGATAGAGACTTAAACTATTAGGTCTACAAATAAGTTTTGAGGTTTTTTTTGTACCTTTGAAGCTTTATTCAGAGAAATTGGACAATTTATTTCATTCAAAGTATTGTCCATCCTTATCTACGATTTTTCTCCAACTTTGAGGCGCATACGGATTCCGCGTTGAAAAAATTCCTCGCCTTTTGAGTCGATCCAAGAATCGACCCAATTTTTGACCTCTTCATAAGAAGTGAAGTGCTGCTCGGTCAGGCCATGAGTCATCGACCGAAACAAGTGGTAGTCGGAACGAGCAATGTCTGGTGAATACGGCGGGTGCGGTAGGACATCCTATTGAAGCGCCTCCAAAGTTTCCTTGACTACTTTTGCAACATGTGGCCGAGCTTTGTCGTGCTGAAAGATCACTTTGTCATGTCTTTTGGCATATTGCGGGCGTTTGAGCTTCAATGCTCGACTCAATTGCATCAATTGTTGTTGGTAACGTTCCCCAGTAATGGTTTCGTTAAGCTGGAGTAACTCATAGTAGATCCCTCCGAGGTGATCCCAGCAGATGCACAGCATTAGCTTCTTTCCATGTATATTCGGTTGACATGGTTAGAGCACAAAGAAAGTATGTTGCTTACATTTCAGCGAAATGATAGATACTGATTTACACTTTAACATGAATATAGTTACAAGATGATCCGATGCGATTTAATGCTAGTTACGCCAACTAGTTAATAAATCCCTCAAAACCTATTTGTACACGTAATATTATAAGAAATTAAGTTATAGTTATAATCTAATATTTTTCTAAAATTTTTAATCTATTAAAGTTATACTAATTTAACTAATTGGTTTTGCATGATTGATTGATTTCATTTGGCATTTTTTTTTTATAATGTATCGTTACAATTCTAGAAATAGAATAGAATTATAACATTGGCGGCGAAAGGACCTCCTTAATATAGAAATGGTCTTTAAAAATCGAAATAAAATCTTTTCATTCAAATCAACCCATTTAAAATACCTACACAAATTAATTGAATAGTAATTTTACTATATTTTAATGAAGCCTTAAATGAAATTGCAAACAAAAGGAAGAGAGCTTATTTAATGGACGCTTTTTAAGTTCACAATTTAATATAAATCAACTTGTATATGGTTTATTCTTGTTATGAATAGTAATACACCCGAGTTCGATTCAATAATATTACAGATCTAATTCAACTGTAGCAAATATAATACAAAATTAATCGATTAAAGTTTTACTAATTTAACTAATTGGTCATGCATGATTGATTGATTTCATTTGGCATTTTTTTTATAATGTATCGTTACAATTCTAGAAATAGAAATAATCACCTAAATTAGAAGTATTATAATGTTAAAAATTATTTCGGAGTGAGTGGTCAATCAAATAAATTGCAGGAAATCAATTTTAAGAATCCGGTATATTTATTGCCATCATTAAGCTAAATTTTCAGAATATTTAATATTAAATGACGCAATTTTTAGGCATCCGGTTAAAAAGTAAAACGGGATGAGTAGCGCTACAATGTCTGTCCGTCTATCAGAGGAGTTTTAGCCCGTAAACTAATTAGATACAAACTTGAAATTTACAAGTTATTAATTAATTAAATTAGCGAACGAAGAAAATATTTTTGTATTATAGACAAAAGGATCAGCCAGGATTTGAACCTGGGATCTTTGCATATGTACTGCAATGCTTTGTCATAGGAGCTTCAGCTCCTATATCCACTAAGCTACTGATCCATGAACCCAAACTAATACCAAATGTCTATATGAATTATGGAATTTCTTTAATCTCTTGCTCGTTCATTTTTAACAGGTCTGTAGTGGCCTGACTATATTTTGAATCTATTCTCAAACGCCTCCCAATCAATCACAAACCCTAGGGTATTTTCAACCCTAGGGTTTGTGATTGATTGGGAGGCGTTTGAGAATAGATTACAAGTTATGTTTTCATTTTTACGGAAAATTATATTAAAATTTTATTCGATTGATTATTTTGGTATGGATCGAATTTTTAATAATTAAAATTATTTTTTAAACATGGAGTATGATGAGATAAAATATTCCTGTAAAGATATTTTTAAGAAAAATTAATCTTAAAAAGTGAATTAATTTATATGTACTCGACCCATGACTTTCATTTAAAATCTATAAATTTGATTAAAAAAATTAATAGTGAAAAATGAATTAAAAGATGTTTCGGCAAAAGTATTTGCTTTAATGAAGTCCAATTGAATGAATATTCTCTCTCTCTCTCTATAACGAGTATCGTTTTGGTCCGAGTGCAAAAGGCCATTTCTAGAATAATAGAAATTAAGAAATTAATTTCTAATAGTCTGAAATACGTTGGAAAACTTGTATTTGTCATCCTTGCAATACACAATAACTTTTAAGGAGTTAGGTGTTGGTTCTAGGTGAAACATTTTAATATAATAATAAAACTTGAGCAAGAAACCTACCTCGCATCTTGCTCAAGTTTTATTATTATACATGCAATACACCTTAGCTCTAAAGAAAGGGGGATGCTTCTATACGTGCTCTTTTTAGTTATTTTCATCGATCAGATTCTAATTAAAGAATCGCTCACTCGCATATTAAATAATACAAAATTAAAAACTTTTTCAATACTCATTACACTAAAATGATTAATAAACTTAAATATAAATTGTTCATTTATGGCTATACTCTATTTAACATCCTCTTAAAATCTCAATAGAATAATTCAAAAAATATTTTCTGCCTTTTGAACCAGATATTCCAAAATCTATTCTGATACCAGGGCTCTTTCTAAAATAAGAAGAAATGGAAAATCTCCCCCAAAAGTTTTTTAAGAATAAAGGCAGAATTTCAATTTTGAAAGTAAGAAAATATATCAAGATTTTCGAAAAAATAATTAGAATTTTGGCATATTTTGAATACATTTTTATTAGATAAAAATATTTTACCTATTTTCTTATGGAACTGCAATCGGACATTGAACTGAAAGAAAAATTTAAAAATGTCTCTTTATTAGAATTATACAAAAATTATCTACCCAGCATGCCTCCCATCACTGCAATGAATACGGTCCGAAATAAAATTATAAACTTCCTTAAAGATTTTTATGTATTTATTGGAAAACATATCTGATACAATTTGACCTTATAATTTTTTTTTCTTTCTAAAATAAAAAGAAATAGAAACGCGGTAAAAAGACAAAAATATAGAAGAATAAATAAAAACTTTTTCAAGACTTGGTACGCTTTTTAGTTAAAGCCGCAACAAGTAATTTCCTTTGTAGATTTTTGTCTGAATTTTAATGAAGTCCAATTGAATATTCTCTCTCTCTATAACAAGTATCGTTTTGGTCCGAGTGCAAAAGGCCATTTCTAGAATAATAGAAATTAAGAAATTAATCTCTAATAGTCTGAAACAGGTCTATTCTTGTAAGTGGCATCCACTTACAAGCCCAGGCCTGTTTCTGGCATCCTTGCTGCAATACACCTTAGCTCTAAAGAAAGAGAGATGATTCTTTCCGCGCTCTTTTTAGTTATTTTCATCGATCAGATTCTAATTAAAGAATAGCTCACTCGCACATTAAAAATAAAAAAGTGAAAACTTTTTCAATACTCATTACACTAGAATAAACTTAAATATAAATTGTTCATTTATGGCTATACTATATTTAATTAACATCCTCTTAAAATCTCAATAGAATAATTCAAAAAATATTTTATGCCTTTTGAACCAGATATTCTAAAATCTAATCAGTCCTATGTATTGTAACAAACGAACTTTTTGACTTTCCGTTCTTGGGCTATCGTGGGAATTCAGACACATAAAGAGAAAAAAGCATAGTTGAAAAATACTTTTCTCCCCGTTTCACACATTTTAAAGCACAATGGGCAAATATATATTTTTATCGCTTATATAATCCATTTAATTTTCATTATACCTTCTACGAGCGCGTCAGTCAGTTTTCAACTATGAAAAGAATTAGAATATCATCAGAAGAAGCTGAAGTGAAAATATATTATCCGGTCTGTTTAAATATCAATTGATAAAAAGTCTAATGTTCAATTTGAAAAAAACAACGAAAAATTCTATGATGCTGTTATCTATAAATTTTACAAATATTAGTGAAGAATAAATAAAATTTAAAAAAATGAAGGTCTATTTTTTGGACAGCATACTCTGGTTGAAAAGTCACCACCAAAGAATGCTTTGGGAGTTCTCTACACAGATACGAACAGATTAGGGCAGATGTTGGTCTTGTAAAGGGTGAAAAGCTACAGGAGGGTGAAAAATCGCCTGGACCTGATTAGGAGGCCAAGGTTTCTCCCTGCAGAATTTGTTACAGAGGAAATATTTTCAATCCAAGAGAGGTCAGATGCGACTGAGACGGCCAATTCGGGCAGCCTGTCACATATCTTCAGGGTATTTGAACCAAAGAGGATTTCAGGGAAATTTTATTTTCGTGCCTAGACATTAGCCAATGTTGAAGCTTGTTTGCACTTAAGCTAACTAAATTTTGAGAGTTCCATTTTTCTAAAGTGATCAGGTTGAAAATGAGTGAAGAAGCAAAATTATTTCGATTATTCGGGAGTGAGAGAGCGCCATGCAGAATTATATCGTCGGAATAATAGTGAGTGGGATTTGAAGTTAGATTAATAATATCGTTTATATACATATTCGTAGTAGGAAGAGCATGGGTGAATTACTAATAGACTACAATCTGTCTGGATTCTTTTAAACATTTTTATGTCTGCTAGTATAATCAAAATGAACTTTTATAATATTAACTATGTTTCCTATAATTTTTTCAGCCACCTTGTTTTTTGGGGTTCTGTTTAAAAAGTAAAACGAGATGCTATTAGTATCGGTACAATGTCTGTTTGTCTATTTGACTGTTCATCTGTCAGATCATATTGTAGCTCATAGGTATAAACTAAATAAAATACAAACTTGAAGCTTACAAATTATATGCATTCATTTACACTAAAATCAAGAATATTATTAAAATTTTAATAGAATTATTCAAATTAATAACAGTAAAAAACATTTTTAAAAACAAGCTTTTATTTAAATGCTCTAAAAAGAGCAATATAGTTGCTTTGCTTGTTAATTCACCAGATAGGTATGAAGCATAACCTAAGGGGATTCGTGACTGTTTATAATTTTAATAAGAAAATTCTCAAATTTTTACCATCGAATCATTGATATATTAAATACTTATGCCCGAAATTTAAAGTTGATCGTCTGTCCCATTATCGAGAAATAAATTATTGAAAATTGTCCTTTCAATATGGAAATAAATGTACCGAGCTTTTAAAAGGGCTATAACTTCTATACAAATTATACAATTTTCATCAAATTTATACAGATCAATAATTCAGCTTTTGTGAATCGAATGATACATTTTTCAGTAGATTTGACAGTCTAGTTAATTAATTATTCATAAATGTAAAAAAAAGTTATTTGAATCCAACAGAATATAACAAAAGCACTAGTGTAGAATTCCAACTCTATTTCTTGAAATCATTTTTCTGTTAAATAAATGTTTTTATAATGAGGAAAAAAATTATCTGAATATTCTTTTTATTAATATTATCAAAACATTATTAACAATTTTTTTATTAAAAAATTTAGTAGGCAGAAGTTGTCAGTCTGCAGAAATACAAAATTTTTTTTCGAAGATCAACCAGATAGATAAGCTGTCCCGAGCCTCCTTAAATTTATTTTGTGATTCGTGACTTGATTTGGATACACCTTTTAGTACAGATCTCGCACACCTTGTCACATAATGTATTTATGTTTTTTTTTTAATGTTTCTATTTGTGATTTTTCTACTGTTCGTACTTGAGAGATATTCTTTCGTACAGCGCTTAAACGAACCTCTCGCTGTTCAGCAGTCTCGCATGGTCTTATACTTGAGACATATGTTCGCGTGCGGTTTTCAAACGAGTCTGTCGCCTTCTATGACAAGCAGGGAATACTGTGGATATTTTATACCTCCGGTCCAAAGGGGGAAATATATTTATTTTAAAATTAAAAAAATTAAAAAATTAAAACTAAAAAATAATATGTAATTTAGAAAAATAATACTATCTAATGAAAAAATTCTACAATTTTACACTCACCTACATATTTGAATCGGAATTTCTAAAGCTAAAAAGTCCTTATTCTATTTAGTTCTTTTTTTTGAAAATACATATATTATGACACCAAAATGAATGTTCTACGATCTTCTATTCTCGCATAGTCGTGGGTTTCCTAACAACAAAAACCTGGGCCTAAATACTTACTGCTCATATGAGGCAAACTTCCTCAGAGCATTGTACAAATTTAAATAAATAAATAAACTAGACAAGCAGTCAGAAAAAGAATCATACTAGAAAATTATTTTATTCCACGTTTCAGACATTCCTAAACATGAAAAACAACAAAATATACAATTTTTGTATTAATTAAATTACCCGGTTTTTTTATCACATGTCCTTTATTTATTTATTTTTTTACATAAGTCTCAAAAAAAAAAATAAATAAAAATAAATCAAATTTAATTAGTATATAATTATAATCACTTAATCTTTAATAAAAAATATATACAAATTATTGGGATTAATGGAAAAATAAATTTAAAAATTGATTTTACTTAGATTCATAAAGATACAACATTATAATTTGTTATCACGAAGTTGTAGGGTGGCGGACTCTGGCGGGCATTCGATACACTAGTTTTGGCGAAATCGAAGGTATTTTATCACGGATTTTATCATGGATGAAATAACTTGATCAAAAGATTAGATATCTCTTCTGGACTTGATTTAGGTTTATTATATTTAAAAACATAGGTGCATATGCGCCACACGACTTTCACTTTACATCACCCGGGTTTTCTTTTAAACATTTTGAATTTTCCAAATCGAATCTGAAATTCCTCATTACATACAATTGAATATATTAGGAAGCGGTTCTTTCATTTAGATGAGTCATTTAATTTAAAATGATTAATGAGTAATATATCACAAGTATTTTCTTATGGAGATGTACTGGTAAAACCCAAGAGGAATTGATGAAAATGCAGGCCAAAGATAATGAAAAGAACCTACATATTTTGAATAAAATTATTTAATGGAATGTATTTTTCATTCTCTTAAAAACCAATGTTTCGAAGAATATTCCTCCTTCTTCAGACTTTAAAAGTGGATTCTTTTGTTCAACCTTTTAAGCCCTGAAGAAGACAGGAAGATCCTCCAAAATTCAAAATATAGATTTTTAAGAGAAGGAAAATGGTGTTCCAATAAATTATTTTATTAGGGATTTGAACTTATCATCATTATCCTTGGGCTGCCTTTTCTACAAATGTCTATGAATATATATTGAAAAACTCATTTTAAGCATTAAAATTTTTTCAAATAGCCATAAATGACTCCTCTTTCTTTGTTTTATTCAAATTCATTAAAAAACATGTAAGTTATTACTTGATAGACTTATATTATAGATATATTTATTCCCTTTTTCGAAATATGAATGTACATTTGTACAATACGTGAAGCTTTTTTCAAAAACAAAATTCACTAAAAGTAAAATTATAAGATCAACTACCTATATAAGATAAAAAAATAATGAGGTTTCGAATATTTAAAAATTCTTCTTCTCATATTTTCATTTTCTAAAATATTTATTATTTCCGTAATTTAAATGCTACGACACTAACCAACATAGTTATATCATTCTAGTACAATGAAAATGATCCATTTTTAAAACGACTGATAACTGCCGATGAAAAATGGGTTGTTTACAACAATATCAAGCGGAAAAGATCGTGGAGCAGGCCAGGTGAACCAGCTCAAACAACATCAAAAGCTGGTATTCATCAAAAGAAGGTTTTGTTATCAGTTTGGTTGGATTACAAAGGAATTGTCTACTTTGAACTCTTACCACCCAACCGAACGATCAATTCTGTTGTCTACATTGAACAACTAACGAAATTAAACAATGCAGTTGAAGAAAAGCGGGCCGAATTGACAAATCGAAAAGGTGTTGTATTCCATCATGACAATGCAAGGCCACACACATCTTTGGTCATTCGGCAAAAATTATTGGAGCTTGGTTGGGATGTTTTGCCACATCCACCATATAGTCTTGACCTTGCACCATCTGATTACTTTTGGTTTTGATCTTTACAAAATTCCTTGAATGGTAAAAATTTCAATAATGATGATGATGTCAAATCGTACCTGATTCAGTTTTATGCTAATAAAAACCAGAAGTTTTATGAACGTGGGATTATGATGCTGCCTGAAAGATGGCAAAAGGTCATTGATCAAAATGGGCAATTGCCTTATTTCTAGGCGCGTCGACAGAAACCTCCCAAACATATCATTCGACTCAAACTCACTAGAATTCAGGGATAAAATTTCAATGCTAGGCGTAACTCTAGGGTCTGACCTTTCATGGAATGACCATATCTCAACCACTGCTAAAGCTGCAGCGCGCAAGCTTGGTCTTCTATTTAGGTCTAGACGCTGTTATACTCCCAGTCAACTTCTTATGCTGTATAAGGCTCAAATTCGTCCCTGTCTCGAATATGGCTCTCATCTGTGGAGGGGTGCCTCCAAGCATTCTCTTGCTACACTGGATGCAATTCAGAAGCGAGCAATTAAACTAATAGGAGACCCGGCTCTAACCAACTCACTCGACTCCCTGGCTCACCGAAGAACCGTTTCTGCCCTTTCCCTGGACTACAGATACTATCACGGTGTCTGTTCAGTC
This sequence comes from Forficula auricularia, assembly GCA_024734495.1. Lineage (NCBI taxonomy): Eukaryota > Metazoa > Arthropoda > Insecta > Dermaptera > Forficulidae > Forficula > Forficula auricularia. The sequence goes on from JALMQS010000899.1 coordinate 436,936, forward strand.
GAGCTGAAATCAATTATCCCCCCTAATGCCCTCTTTACGCGAAACACGCGGTTTTCTAACGCTCAGCACCCCTTCGCTGTCAAATTGGATAAAAGTCGAACAAGCGCTTTCGCCAACTCTTTTATCCCTTTGACCTCCAGAGACTGGAACTCGCTCCCTGCCACCATCTTTCCCGCGACTTATAACCTTCAGCTATTTAAGACCCGTATCCACAGATACCTTCGACCCCCCGCCCAACCCATAAAATTATTTCTTCTTCTTTTCACGATGGAGGGGCCAACCCAGGCCTTTAGGGGTTGCACCTTTATTGGTGTAACTCCTTCTCTCATCATTATCATAAAAAAAAAACATAACAGAATAAAGTTATTTAGTTCCATGAAAAAATTGTCTTGGATTTTCTAAAATAAATCCGCAATTACTTAGTTGCCAATCAATACATTTTTTTTTTCTTTCATTATTTATTCCTTATTATCTCAGAAACTGTGTTGTAACTATGAATCAAAATTGTCTTAAAATATGTATTGATTATTGTTTAATGTTGGCTTAGTTTTTTATAAAAATGTTAAGAAGGGTTTCTTAATTATAATTAAATATGTATGTAAATTTTCCGATATCCCGTATAGTGAAATGTTAAAGGGCCTGAAAAACTTGATATTTAAAATTTAATATCTCCGGAACTGTATTGTTCATAAATTTCGTTTTGCCACCAATCGATGCATAACTATTTAAATAGTAATCTGTATAAATTTCAAAAAAATCCTAAGAAAACGCATTTGTCGGAACAACTACCTTAAACCAGAAAATTGAATATTGTTTCTTTATTAGAATTTTATATTAATTATCTAGCCAGGAAAAATATAAACAAATACTAATACATAATATCACTTTCTGTAAGTATATATAAGTATGTATTTACATAAACGAGAAGCAATTTTCAAGTATAAAATTTACGAAAATTAAAATTAGAAGCTCATTATGAGCTTAAAAAATAATAAAGTTCTTATTTCTACATTTTAACTATCTTTTTTGAATAACAAATATCAATAGAATTATAATATTTTATCTGTGGCCCGAAACATTTTTTTTTTCTTCAAATTTGGCCCGTGTATGCCAAAAGATCCCTGATCTATATAAACTAAGAAACTTTAAATACTGTTGAAGGAGACAATAAAAGAGTGTGTCTTCTGCTGGAATTATAAATTTTATTTATAACGAGACTATAATTTCGTTATAAATAAAATTTATAATTCCAGCAGAAGACAATCTTTTATTGTCTCCTTCATCATATAAAAATTCTGCTACCTTCGGCACAAAAACTTTCAATTTAAGTAAATACTGTACTGACAGTGCCGAGTAATATATACATAGTAAATGATTTCATTCTCTTAATTTCAAATGAGATAAAATTTATATTCATTAAAGAATATATAATACTAAATAAACACAGCAGGTCTTAAAAAAATCGTTATAGTCGTTTTTGCGCCACGACTAATCGACTACCATCTGATATAGTAACATTTATACAAATTGTGTCTCCCGAATAATATACACATTTTCGTTCTTTCTTTATTTACTTTTTTTTATTATTTATTCATTTATTTTTTTTTTACTCGGCCCGATAAAAAATTCTCATCGAAACTTGAAATTGAAACGGATAATTATACTGTATTACTGCGTTCTTGTAATTAGTCAACTGATGAAACCACCCTTTGAGACAAAAAAAAAAAACAAGGCAATATTCAAGAAATAAATTATTAAAAAAAAAATTTGAATTGTTTTTTTCTAACTTCTTTCATTATTTGGATTGAAAATGTTGGAATGATGTAGTCTTAAAAAATCAACTCTTATTAAGGAAAAAAAACTAAGAGATAAAAATACTCAAGGACATGAATTAATTAAAAAGAAGCTAAAATAAATTTTGAAACAAATTAAACAAAACAAATTAGACTTGAAAAAAAAAATACTTAGGGTTTTTATATAACTGTCAAATAATTTTCTTCCTCTTTTAATGGAAACGATTAGAATTTGTAATTGTTCATTATTTCGTCTTTTAATTGATTCTTCGTTTGCATTCCATCATCTTTCATTTTCTTAATTCCCCACCTTTTTCTTTATTGTCATTGATTTCAAATATATTCACTCGAAATGTAAAAAAAAACCTGCGGCCGGCCGTAGGAAGAGGTAGATTTCCAAGGGGCTCTACCCCCCTTTAGAATGCTCCTATCAAAAACTTTTTAGACACAAGCTGTAGAGGTTAATTATTAGAATATTACCCATTTCTAATCAAACTGGTATCATTCATATTAACGTTGTTATGAATTTTTCAAGATTTCAACTCCCCCACCATTTCCACCCCCTTGGGGCTGAAGTCACCAAAAACTAATTAGCTCTTGCTTACATCAAGACTAAATTTTGGGTCAAATTTTATTGCAATCGGTTGAACGTAGCGCCCTGCAGAGCACCCACATTATTACGATACATACCCCCCAGATACCCATATATATATATTTATATATATAAACTTTTGAATGGAGGGTAGTTTTGGGGTCTAGAAGCCATGATCGGAAAAACTATGATGTCGTGAGAGTGAGCGCAATAGGTATATTTCTTCGATATCTACCTAAAAAATAAAATAATATCTTTTATGATAGAAAGTAAATAGCATCACAAATAGATTTTTTTTGGAAAAACAGACTCTTTTTCAAAGGGATATTGTTACCTTTCTTCAAGGCTAGTAGAGTAGACAAGTTGTTTCACAACCTCGCCAGAGGCTATCCAGGTAAAATATCACGTCATCAAGCGACCCTTGATTCCATCAAAGTCATTCATTTGGATTTTCTTTTTTATTTATTTGTATTGACTAACTTGATAAGTTTGTATTCTCGTAAAGCTTTTCTAGATTTTTAAAATCTCTTCTTTGGAAGAAATGAATTTATTTGATGTTGATCTCTAGTTTTAGCTTCATGGTTTTTATAAATTTTTTTAAGGGTATTTTAAGGATTTGATCATCTTCATAACAAATAAAAAAAGCGCCAACAACAGCAATAGCGCACCTTAACAAAAGACTTTGACATCACGAAGAAAAAAATAGCAGTCAAATTTGATTTGATTTAATTTGTCTCACTTTTCATAGAATTTTTGTTAATTTAAGGATCATAAAAAAGAGCTTCGAATAGTATCTTTTCTTCCGAAGAAGGGATATTAAAAACTCAGCAAGTGAGTGGGTAAAAAAAAAATATCTTGGATTGACTTATTCACTTTTCTATTTGGGTAAGTCGTCAGTTGTAGAATTTCGCATGAAGTCGTTTTCCAAAAGGCTATTATTGGTGAGAATTTACTTACCAATTTGTCTACTTTACTAACTAGGTTTTTCCCTACCATCATCATTTTTTTTACAGTTACTTTTAGTGTATATAGAAAAAATCTAGAATTTGGGGCCAAGTGTTGCTATCTTTAAGAATACAGATGATGTTATTATATTCCAGACATTTTGGCTGGATTTAGCAAACCCAACCGTCGAGAGGCAACAAAAAGAAGAGAAAACTAGTGAGCTTCTATTACTTACAACTGTTGTAGGTTCACTGAACCACTATACCATAAAAATCTATGAAATATATAAAAAAAAAAGGAACTGACAATCCCTGGTTCTAAACGCGTGTGTCACACTACTTCATTAACAAGCAACTATGGCTCGACTGCAAACTACGATCACGAACTCAAGAGAAGAACCATATAGAAAATTAATATCTAATAAAATCCATTCTTACATCAGTACATTCAACATCAACACACTGATACAGCCAGCCCAGATTCAATGATCTTCTCAATTGTCCAGAACCCACTATCACGGGAAGAAATTCATGGACACATCTACAAACTTAAGAACATACAAAAAACGTCTGGAGAAGATCGTATCATTGCGGATTTAAGGAAGAATCTTGGTCCGAAATTCTCTTGAGTAGGATTTGCGTGATCCTAAGGGTCGATACGCAAATAAAAAAAAAAATGATAATAATAAATAAATGAAATTAAATAATGGTTAGATTTGATCGTGATTGTAGAAATTTTAATCTGATTATTTTAGTTTAGGGCTGTCCATCCCGTAGCCCGCGGTCAGCATGCCTAGCACTACAATGAGTGTGGGCTAACATAATATCATAAACTTCCTTAAAACATTGAGATTTATATGTAGAGATATATTTATTCCCTTTTTCGAAATATGAATGTACATTATTGTACAATACATGAAACTTTTTTCAAGAATAAACTTCACTAAAAGCAAAATTATAAGCTTAATTATATAAGATAAAATAAATAATTAAGTTTCAAATATTTAAAAATTCTTCTTTTTCTTATATTAAAATTCCTTCGACTCCATTTTCATTAGAAATAAATTTTCTACTTGCAAACTTTCTGATTGATTGTTCTAGAACAACAATTAAATACCCCGATCTGAAAGAAAAATTGAATATTGTCTATTTATTAAAATTTTATATTAATTATCTAGTCAGGAAAAAATATAAACAGATATTAATACATAATATCAATTTTTGTAAGTATGTAGGTATGTAATTAAATATATGAGAAAATATTTTCAAGTATACAATTTACGAAAAGTAATATTAGATCCTCACTATGAGCTAAAAAAATAATAAAGTTCTTATTTCTACATTATTAACCGAGGGGTGAACCGCGACCTAATATTGTGTACACCTACTTCCACTTTCATTTTCAATTAGAAGACAATAGATGAAGGGGCATTATCTAATGCATTCCAAAATAATTCCACATAATTCCAAAGACGTGTACACTTAATTCCAATCACGGTTCACCCCTCGTTATTAACTATCTTTTTTGAATAACAAATATCAATAGAATTATAATAATTTACCCGAGGACAATTTTTTTTCTTAAAATGTGACCCATGTAATCCAAAAGGTTGGACAATGGACACCCCTGTTTTAATTAACTGTTAAAGCTGATTCTAAGCGGAGCGCTAGGTTCATGGAACCTAAAAATTCAACACGTTAGATAAGAACTCAACTGTTGCGTCTCTGAACGAACTCAATATAAGTAAAAGATTCGACCTTGGCTTTTCTCTCTTGGCCCAGACTTATTTCTTGTTTCGTTGAATCATCGTAAAAACTAATTCTTCAAAAACTTCGACTCCAATTCAATCCAAAATTGTTTTGACAAGTATGAAAAAATAATTACTTTTAATAACGTTCCCTCTGATTCTTTGTTCATCTAAAATATTATATTACTTCGTTTGATGAACATTTTTTTATAATGAATTGGATTATTATTATTATTATTATTATTATTATTTTTAAAAATTTCTTTGAAAAATTTGATAAAATGTGAAAAATAAAATTATTATTATTTTATGTTGCCCTTTCTAGCGGATTGTGTGTTATAACAGTGGTTCATGTTTTGTCCAAAGTTAATTTACCCTTAATTCCTAAGAGTGGACCTCAATTAGTATAAAGGTGTCTGTCCGGTCCAGTCCTAGCGCTCACCGCTAGATGGCACTGCGACCTCATACATAGTAGTTTGTTCAAATAAACAATACTTTAATATTAGTAATAATACTTTAAGTAAACAACAGTCAAATTGTCAAACACACTGTACATTACATTAGTCAATCTATTTATAATGAAATAATAAAACAATGAATTAATAAGAGACGAGTCAGTGCGTGTAATGACGTGAGCCATATTATTCGTTGAATGTTATATATGCGCCAACCCGAATCATATTAATTCAGCTACCACCAAATCATGGTCTGCTCACATACTTTTTATTACACATTTTTCCAACACCTTACTATCCCTCGCGGTTGGAATCAACAGTTGGGGTTAAGGGGCATTCCCCTTATCTTCCGACGACCGACCCTTACCATATCATAGTTAGCGTCGATATACCTCACCGCTAACGCTGGCGGCCGCTACCAAACGGCCACGGCCAGTAATAGTGTCCTTTGATAAAAGTTTCAAAAATCTGCCATATAATGAGTAGAAATATATTTTAAAGAGGTGAGACCTGTATCTATAAAAATATCATTATTATCTATTTCATACAGAAAAATTCAAAGTTGTAGATTTAGTAGCTATTCTTCTACTTTAAAGTTTCAAAATATCATGAGTTTACTAGCAAATTTTTATTTCCACCCAGATAATATAAAAGTATTCCTATGCTTCATTGATTATGAAAAAGCTTTTGACAAAGTACAACATCACAAACTCAAACAAATTTTAAAACAATTAGATATAGATCAAAAAGATGTTCGGTGCATCGAAAACTTGTATTGGAATCAGACCGCTCAGGTTAGGATTGATGGTGAAAACATGAAATCTATTGAAATTTGTAGAGGAGTACGGCAGGGATGCCTACTGTAACCTCTCTTGTTTAACCTGTATTCTGAGAAGACACAGTGTTAATTGCTGACAATATATGTGACCTTCAAGGGTTAATTGATGTGATAGGAAAATACAGTGCAAATATGGGTCTTAACATCAACATCAAAAAAAACAAAATATATGATCATCATCATCAGCCTGTCGATAGCGACAATCCACTGCTGAATATAGGCCTCTTCCAGCAAATGGAAGGAGGTTGGCATTAAGTCACCACGCTTGCCAGACGGATTGGTGACTAGGAATCAGATTATAGCCGGTCAAATATCAATGCAGGGACTCGGACTCGATCCCGGGACTCCTGCTTAGAAGGCTAGTGTCTTTAAGCTCTCGGCTAATCCGATTCGATTATATGATAGTGACTCGTAATCCAGAAAACTTTAGAACCGCCAGTATAACATCCAATGGTTTATTGATAGAGAGAGTGAGTAAATTTAAATATCTCGGGTCGTGGCTTTGCAAGGACTGGACATCAGATTTGGAGATAAAATGCCGAATAGAAAATGCCTGGAGTGCCTTCATGAAGTTCAAGAACCTTATGACAAACTCGGAATTCGATTTCAGCCTTAGGATGAGGTTTATACAGTGCTATGTTTGGTCGGTTCTATTATATGGGATGGAGAGCTTGACTTTAAAATTTAGTACTATCAATAAAATAGAGGCCTTTGAAATGTGGATATACTTTCGAATACAACTAATTATTGAGGGAAAGATTAAGGGGAGGAGATGAATTGGTAGGAAGAGGATGTCATGGCTGCGCAATAAAAGACACTGGACGAGGATACGGACGGTGCAAGGCCTGATACATGTCTCAAGGAATCGAGAGAAAATGGAAAATGTGGTCGCAAACATCCATTAAAGGATAGGCATACAAAGAAGAAGAAATATAAAAGTTATTTACAATAAAATGTTCAACAATCCAAATTTTTTTTTTTTATTTTTAGAGTATCTACCTATATATATATGTATAAAAAGAATGAAATAAATAGCTTATGGGCTGTGAAATTTATTTTATTTTTACAATATTTACATACAAATATTTCTTAGTGCTTTAGTTAATAATAAGCTTTTATATATTTTGAGCCATCTATAGCGATTAAGACGGCTGTTTAGCGAAAACAGCGGGCAAGCGGGCTCTGCTATCACAGCTCTCTTAAAATCTAAGTACCTGGAGGCACCGAGCGATGCTCGGTAACTTCTTCCTTCAGTTAAAACCTTTATTTTAATATTATTTTAAATTTAAAATTCTGATAAAAAGGTAGATTTTTATTTGAGAGCCGTTATCAAATAAAAAAAAATACAAATATATATAGTATTCGCCCACTGTACCCCCACCCCGCTTGACCCCACCCCCGAAACCTCGCCCTACCCCCGGATCCCCCACCACTGCACCCCACCTCCTGCACCTGTTTTGATTCAACCATATGATTCATTTTTATTCATCCAATTGTTAATAAATAAAACCTATCAAAATGTGTTGTTTTTTCTTATGCGAAATATATTTTTAAATAAATTCTTGATTATTTTTTATTCTATTAAATAAATAAAGTTCTTTATAAAAACAATTATAAAACGTTTATTAATATTTCTAACGTTTAGGGAGAACAAAATATGTTAAAATCCACAATCACAATACTTCTTCAAGGCCTTTTAGAACAATGAAACAAACAACCCAATGTTTGCCTGGGTATAAAAGGAAAAGGGAAACCTTTTTTTAAATCTTAAGAATGGGATTTGTCTACCTGAGAATAATTAATTTGATTACGAAAAAACCCATCAAAAACAATTTTGTCGAAGATGAGACCGTGACAGATCGAATTGTCACCCCAAAAACCCCCTAACCCGTGAATTTCATCAAAATCGGTAAAGCCGTTTTCAAAATAGAACTAAGATACAAATATATAAACAAACAAATAAATATATATACAAACAAATAAATATACAATTTTTGCTCGTTTAATAAGAGTAGATTTGCGCGATCTTTTTTAACAATGATTTTTTTGTATGTTTCAGGTATGTAACAGTAACAATAACAATATCCTTTCTCTCTTCCTCAATTGGTGAGTACATTCCATTAATTTGTATTTAATTTTGATGAACAATTTTGTCAATTTATAAATGAAATTTTTTTAGCATTATTATGTAAACTTATTTTTTTATCACTTAGTTTACTGTTATCTACCTATTGTAAGTTTAAAATTAAAAATACCAATTTTGAATAATTCGTTAGTCATTTTCGTGACATGCATAATCAACTCATCTCCGCTAATTAAATCAGAATAAAATTTAGGTTCATTGAAAAATATATGTTTCCTAATATTTACCCCGATTTACAGTATCCTTAGAGTACTCTCTTGTTCTTCGATTTCAACCAAAACCTTGCTGTACTTATTCTAGCCACTAGCTAGCAGAAGTTTCTTAATTTCCCTCATAGCTCGCATAACGCTATAATAATATTAAGATCTTTGCAGGTATATCTCACAACCCAAGATAAAAAAATATTTGTTTATTTTGGACACCACAAAAAACTAGACATTTAATAATTAATCATACAATATAAAAGTATATAGTTAAAATCTTAATACTATTTTTTATTTAAAGAAAAACGGATACATTTAGATTGTAAATTTCAAATTTTGTATTTAGTTTTTGAACTATGTAGAATGCTCTTGCCATAGGGACTGAAAAAGAGACAGGCGTATATATAGCGACACTAATAGGTTCCCGTTTTATTTTTCAAACGGAACCATAAAAAAGACACTTCGCATATTCTTAGGTATATAAATTTATATATTTGTTTTTTCTTAAGTTAAAACTTAAGTTGAAACTGGATTTATATAGTAATTATCCAAATTTTGTTTAAGGGTAGCAAAAAACAGTAAACCCTAATTTGGATTATTTTATTGTTGGTTGAATATTGACATCCTTCGGTTAAGTCTTTTAGTCTTCATCAGGATTTATTGTAAAAAGGTTTACATCATATTGTATTAACACTATAGTCTATTATACGATCCTGTCAATAACTATCTCTCTCTAAGTGAGAGCCCTGGGTTAGCGAGAAACCTTTATAAGTGAGAAAATAATGTTAGTCCCTTCGAGTCCCACTTATCCAGGTTTCACTGTGTTATGATTTATATTGGAAGATTCATCAGCCTAATATACAATATAAGAGATCATTTAGTGTTCTGAAAATAATATAAAAACTATCTAAGATCGACACTGTGTCACGACTAAATGTATTTATTGAATAAATTTTGTTTTGCCGAGAGTAGCAGAGTTGTAGATTCATATAGAGAAAAGAATACGAGTATACCATAGATATTACTTAGATCAGATTACTCCATTAGAAGTAATATTTTTAAACAATTAGTGGTATTTTATTTATTCTTGACCTTTTTATTTCAAACAGTTCGGTGACGAAAAAATTGCCAAATCATTTACCTCAAACAGAAGACACAATCTTAAATATATACCTTATATATAGTATATACTTTATACTTATTCTACATACAGCACTCACACGAATGTCAGTAATATTAAGCCCATTTCACCTTAAACTGTTTATATTCAATCAAACCTGGAATTTTTCACCCTAGAACACACAAGCTTTTTCACAAACACAAAGCCACTAGGCGTGCCCGTCACTCCCACTATATGTGTAATTGGTTTATAATACATTTTTCAATAATTATATTCTTTTTTTTTATTCATTTATATCAAGATTTATAAAAATAAATAATAAATCAATATTTTTTACTGTTTTTACTGATTTAATATACAGAAAAACCCAGAGCCCGAGAGGACCTTCGTATGACTGTGTTTGTAGAATGGTTACAAGAAAAAATTAGGTATCTAAATTTTTTTTTGAAAAAACATTTTAAAAATACCTTTATTATATGTATTAATGAAGGAATATTAAGAACCTATAATTTATGGAACCCCTAAAAGTTATTGAAAAGAAAAGGTTTGACCAGGCCCGACAGGCCCGGATTATGTGTTCTAAGGTTAATGATTTGTGAATGAGTCACCGAAATAATAATAACATGCTCGAAGTTTGTTTCTCTTCTTCTGAGCTGAGCAATAAGGACTAAAGCGTCTAATTAATGCAGCCATAAGCGAAATGAAAAGTGTCATAGCAGATGTGGTGAGCACACAGCCATTAAGCTCCAGCTGCAGAGACTCTATTCGGATTAATTACTGATATATTATAGATTTTGGGTCGTATACATTCTGATACACGGCCATATCCTAAACAAAGCTATGTGTGTAAACATTAAGAAGCTAATCAAACATTATCTTATTAGTACGATCATCAATGATAATATAGAATCTAAATAAAAGATCATCAGTTTTGGAATCAATCAATTACAACATGAATTGAGTTAATTAGAGCAAACAGCATTCGATTTCGTAAACTAGATTTTAGAGATGTACGACGACCCCCTCAAAAAGTTCATATCTCTTGAAAATGTTTTCGGTTTTGATAGGATAATAAAAAATTTCATTTCCACATAAATTATTATACATTTATTTAAATGAATATTTTATATAGAGATGAAAAATTAGAAATTATCTTTTAAAAAAAATCTCTTCATATTCATGAATCAAATGAAAAATTATAAACCTAAAGATATAGGCTCTCATACATCACTCAAAAGACTGCTAAATACTTCAACAGAATTTTATTTTAATTGGATATATATTTTTAAATTAGTTCAATTAATTTATTGATTTTTTTTGTAGGTATATAAATAATTACAATTCTTTTGTAAAACAATCAAAATTGTTTTTAGAAAACCAACCTATCGGGAAAAATTCCCTCTTTATTATTCGAAATTTGAAAAATTTGAAAATATTTTTGCTTTAAAAAAGGAATAGATATATAAAGCAACTATAAACAAGTAAATATTTTGAATAAATAATTAATTATTTTGCCAATCATAACTGATTTGGTGGTTGATCATTTATATTTTATTTATTTATTTATTTATTCTCATCCCTACTCTATTTGGGTTTTGGATTAATATATACATACATTTGACATTTTAGACTTTTAGACTTTAGAAATAGCTAAACTTCCAGCCTTCAGCCCCTTTCTCTCCGCCACTTCAATCATTCAGGTTTCCCATTCGTACCTACATACTATTAATATGTCTTCAGCAGATATTTTTTAACTTAACCTAATAAAAATTCCACAAATTACCTTATTCTCACCTTATCAACCTCAAATAAGTTAGGAATGCCCACAGGGCCCGGGGGGTTAAGATGCAGGGTGTGCCGTTGAAATTTCTGGGGGGGTTGAAAATTATTTTGGAATTAGAAAAACACACAACAATTTGGCGAATTTCAAGAGATGTATTACAATTAATATTATGTAATTATAAAGTAAATAACGATTTCCTTGGCGTAGTGGAACCGTTTTTGAAAATGTCGCTCGGCAGCGAACGTGTTAAAGACAAAAGTGAAATCTTTTGAATACGATAAACCGGATGAAATGGTTAGAGATAGACTGGTTTTGGGTGTACTGGATAAACAAATCCAAAAATGCTTCTTCGAGAATCGAAATTGTCTCTTGAGGAAGCTAGGAGGGAGGGCACCCCTGAATAAGAGGATATTTGATATCTCAAGTATTTTGGAAGTTTTAAGGTGCGGCTAGAAACTTTGGCAATATAAAATCTTAATAGACAATTCATATATTTAAGCTTTTTTCTTTTAAGTTGATTTGCTACTCTGCCTCTCCTATATCACTTTGCATAGTTTCAGCCCCTTGCCCCTGTTAGATCAATCCCTGCATAATAGATCAATTTCACAAACTGAACTCGATAACGTATAATTATTAAATTATAGTTCTCCGGTTTCTGTGTCTGCCTCAAGTTAAAATGGATTAATAACAATTATGTTGGATTCAATTTTAGAATATCCAAAAAGACCTTATGTCTTAAAACGTCAAGACATAAATACATCAAGAGGAAATTCATTAAAGAAATAGGCAACATGGGGCGAAAAAATACACCTTTCACTTTTTATTAACAACATCGGCCAAAATTTCACTTCAATTACGTTTTTTGCTTACTCTCTAGATGTCTAGTTAGTTGGTTTTTGTTTTTGTATTTCCATTCAAGTATGACGCTAATAAAACTATAACTTTGTTTATGCTTTCAATTCACAATTTTGATCACCCATCAAACTTCCTTCTCCGGTCGTTTGGAAAAGAATTTATTACCTATTTTTTTTTTTTTTTTTTTTTTTGAAGTGTAACTTCTTTAGCTACGTATCTGTTTGAACTTTTGTTATAATAAAGCGGAAATGACTCAATAGAAGGGAAATAAGAGACAACTCTGAAGCATGAAAAAAAAAGCAGAATTAAAATTAAAGGATAAATGGGGAGACGAATGTGTTCCTAGTGGTGTTTATACTTTGGAAAAAGATCCGATAGGTAGAAGAAATGGGCATAAACCTTCAGAAATAAACTGCAACGGATCGTTGCTAAACTTTATCCAAATTCATTTGAAATATTAATATGTTTTGCTGGCTTGGTGTGTACTGGATATATTAATTATTTATCCTTTAACAATAAAAAAAAATAATATGTTTATTCCTTTATTATTAATCAGATATCACTTGCAATTTGCAGTTCATGTTGATTTTAATTCAAAAATAATGATCGATTCTCATTTAATAGTCGAGGAGTAACCATTCTACATTGGATTTTTTGACGTTTCGGTTATTATTAGTAACCATTGCTGAAGACATGGAGGAATCGACTTAAAATCAAAAATAGCCATCGATTCTCATCTAATACTCGAGGAATAACAGTTCTGCATTGGATTTTTGACTCTTCGATTATTATTGGTAACCATTGCTGAAGACATGGAGGAAACGGCTTAAAATCAAAAATAACGATCAATTCTTATCTAATACTAGAGGAATAACCTTATTGCATTCCATTTTTGATGTTTTGACTATTAATGGAAACCTCTACTGAAAACGTGGAAGAATCGACTTAAAATTAAAAAGACTAAATTCTTTTTTGGTAAACAACTCAAGCAATGGTTACCAATAAAAACCGAAACGTCAAAAATCCAATATAGAATGGTTATTCCTCAAGTATTAGATGAGAATGAATCGCTATTTTCGATTTTAAATCGATTCCTCTATAAAGGTAACGGATAAGAAAAGAACGCAGTTGCTATGGTTACTTATAAACTTTCCTCCCAAATTTGGAGTGAATCCTTCTTGTCTCATCGAGCAATCCATCGAGTTCGAAAGGGCAAAACATACCTCAAAACAACAAAAATTAATTAAAATATTTATATATATATATATATATTGATACTAGAGGACACCCTCTTTGATTTGTTCTTAAAAAATAGACAACTCTGCTACTCTCAGCTAATTAGTTATTTTAATTTTAATAATATTTTATTAAATTAAATGAAACAGTTGCTCTGACACTAAGTTATTCACGTAAGAGGTATATTTATTTTTAGAGATGAAATAACTAATAAATAAGTATATTCATAACTAACCGTAATATATGGTTATAGTCGCTGACTTATGAAGAAGAAAAATAAATATTTTATTATTAATTTCCTTCACAGGTTTAATAATCCAAATAAGCAAAATACGAATCACCCTTGAAGTTATGCAACTAAATTGGCAGAAAAGGTAACGCTTAAGCTATCCTATAGGAGTATTCAATTTGTTCATTTAAAAAAATGTTAACCTTTGAAAAGTTCGAATTATCAGAAGTTAAGCAACATGTAGGTCGGTTAGTTCTTAGATGCATCTAAATTACAGCAGTCTTTCATATTTAAAGCCGTCGTAATACCAGATATCGTACTTAAATTACTTTGAAATTTATTAGAGTGGCCGTATGATAAAACTTAAAATAAAAATACTTAAGTCTAAAATACTGAATAAACAAAAACTAAAAATTAAATAAAATATATTTAAAAATAACATAACATAAATATATATATCTAACACCTCCAAAAAAATCCAGAAGGTGATTTTTTAAGAGTGATTAACTTTTTGGCCGTTATATACAAATAACTTCTACCGCTAAAGAAGATTCACTTTAGCTGTGAGCTTATGTGGATGAAGCTCACACATATTTTTTTTTAAGACAATAATTCTTTTTTATTATTTTTCCATTTCCATATTCATTATGTATTTGAGTCAAATTGAATGGATAATTTCTTTACTCATTTTATATCTAAGAACAACAACTTATGGCAGATCTTTCTCTAAATATATTCTGCAAAGCTTTGGAATTCCATCCCTATTAACATAGGAAAATAAGAGTCTCTCAATGGTTTTAAAACTAAATGTTTTGAATTATTATTTAACCGATAAAAGGCTGGTTATATATATATTTTTTTAATCTTGTTTTCAATTTATTTTTCTTTTCTTTTCTGTTTATATTTATTATTTTTATTTGCTTATATACAATCAAAATGTTTGTAAAACATAAAAATATGTAAATTTACCTTATGCTCTATAAAAATCTTAATTCTCTGAGCATTAATAAAAAATTCTATTCTATTCTATTTCTAAAGAAAATCGTTATACTCCAAGAGCGGGTCGTTCTAGAATAACACAAATTACTTATAATTTCTACTTTACTAAAACTTGTTTTAGCTTGTCTACTTAATTCTTTCAGTTACTTAGATGCTAACAGATAACAGAGAGGATTCTTCTATCCGTGACCTTTTCACAAAATAAAAATTCTCAATTTATTCTATAATCTCATTCGAATTATATGATTGATTTCAATCCGGATTCATCATATGATAAGAATAATTCATATTTTATCTTTCTCAATTGCCTATTGTAATCAGACTCACATACAAACAAACTACCAAACAGACCGAAAAAACTTTTAAAACATTACTAAATAAAAAAATTAAAAATTTTGAGTGAATTCAAAACTAAAATAACAGAATAGTTAATCGTTATAATTTGCCTCCTTTTTTTATATAACTTGAGGTCAGGGCTGTATGCGGCCGAGCACTGCAATCAATGCGGCCCGAAATAAAATTATACACTTCCTTAAAGATTTTTATGTACTTACTGGAAAACATATCTGATTCAATTTGAACTTATATATATATATATTTTTTTTTTTTTCTAAAATAAAAAGAAATGGAAACGCGATTAAAAAGATGAAGAAAAAATAAAAACTTTTTCAAGACTCGGTACGCTTTCTAGTTAAAGCAGCAACAAGTAATTTCTTTTGTAGGTTTTTATCTGAATTTTAATGAAGTTTAATTGAATTTCTCTCTCTCTATAACGAGTATCGTTTTGGTCCGAGTGCAAAAGGCCATTTCTATAATAATAGAAAACATCCGCCTCCGTGGTGTAATGGTCAGAATAACTGACTGGCAACCCGGAGGTCTCGGGTTCGATTCCCGTCTATACCCAGATATTTTTTCTGTAAGTATAGGGTCTGGTAATAAAAATTAAGTGGGAGATAAATTTAACCGAATTTATCGCGCGGAGAATTTACCACTGCTCGAAGCCCCTAAAACCTTAGTAAATTGGATATTGAATTGTATCTAAGTTTCTGAGATTGGCACGTGATCCCGGCTTCTTTTCCTTCTACTCTGTTCTTTTCACGATGGAGGGGCCAGCCCATACATGCCTTTAGGGGATCCACCTTCTGGTGTATCTCCTTCTCACATTAATATCATTAAAAAAAAAAAAAAAAAAAAAAAATAAGAAATAATCTCTAATAGTCTGAAACAGGTCTATTCTTTTAAATGGCATCCACTTACAAGTCCAGGCCTGTTTCAGCCATCCTTGTAATACACCTTAGCTCTAAAGAAAGAGAGATCATTCTATTCGCGCTCTTTGTAATTATTTTTATTCATAAGATTCTAATGAAAGAATCGCTCACCCGCACATTAAATAATAAAAAACTAAAAACTATTTCAAGACTCGGTACACTAGAACTGCCCTAATAATTATTAATAAACTTAAATATAAATTGTTCCTTTATGGCTATAATATAACATCCTCTTAAAATCTCAATAGAAAAATTCAAAAAATATTTTCTGCCCTTTGAACCAGATATTCCAAAATCTAATCACTATACCGGGCTCTTTCTAAAATAAAAAGAAATGGAAAATCTCCCCAAAGTTGTTTTAAGAATAAAGGCGGAATTTCAATTTTGAATGTGAAAAAATATATCAAAATTTTTGAAAAAATAATCACAATTTTGGCATATTTTGAATACATTTTTATTAGATATAAATATTTTACCTGCAGACTTTCTTATAGGACTGCAATCAGACATTAAACTGAAAGAAAAATTTAAAAATGTCTCTTTATTAGAATTATACAAAAATTATCTACCCAGAAGCAATACTCCTGGCTTCACAATATTTAATATAATTTAGGGAACGCGGTGTTGGTTTATAGTGAAACATTGTTAAAATTAAATTAGGTTGGAGTTGGTGGTGTTTCACTGTGAAACTCTCTCTCCTTGTGAAACACCACCAACTCCAACTTAATTTAATTTTCACAATATTTATTACCTTTTTAGAAATATATATTTACATATAGGTACGTACGTGAAGCTATTTTGAAGAATTAAATTCACTAAAAGCAAAATTATAAGCTCAACCATCAAGTAAGAAATAATGAAGTTTCGAATATTTAAAAAATTTTCTTCTTCTGATATTTCTATTTACTAAAATACTCGTATTTATTAGTTCAGTAATTAAAATTTTTAAGTGCTAATTGATTTAAAAACAAAATCCTAAAGGAAAAGAACTCATAGATTGTTTTGCTATGCCATTTTTGCCTCTTTGTCATGGAGAATATCATTATTCTACATTATTAACTTTCTTTTTTGATTAACAAATATCAATAGAATTATTATATATCTGCGACCCCAGACAATTTGATTTCTTCAAATGTGGCCCGTGTAAGCCAAAAAGTTGGACACCCCTGATTTAGATAGTAGTAAAAACAATGATTTTTAATAAAGTGCTGAAGATGCCCAGATAAAGTACGACGAATCGTTTATATCAGAGTATCATTTTTTTATCAATAATAAATAATGAAATAAAATTGTTTCATTTTTATTTTTTATAAAATTACCCAAGCAAAACTACTATAGCTTCCAGATTTGCAAAAAAAAGTACCTTGAGGCAAAAATATCAATAAATAACAAAAAAAAAATATTAATAAATAACAAAAAAAATATTAGGGCAGGAACCATTGGTGACAATATGGAGGAATCAATTTCAAATCCCAAATGGCCATTGGTTCTCATCTAAAACTGGTGGAACAGCCATTCTACATTGCATTTTTTAAAGTTTCGACTATTAGTGCTTAATTTTCCTGAAGACAAGGAGGATTCAACTTAAAATAATAAAAATCGTCATTTATTCCTATTTACCATAATTCTAGAGGAATAAACATTATAATAATACATTCTAGCAGCCACCGTTGCCAATTTATTTTTCACCTGTGAAAGTCCACAAAACTTTAATCTTAGATTATTAAATGAGCAATTCTTGTATATAATATATAGAATCAGTTTCTCGAAAACGGCTCTAACGATTTCGCTAAAAATTGCTGTACTTATCAAGTCTCATGAGTTATTAGTCGTGTATAAATTTTAATCCGATTGAAATAAAGGAAGGGGATGTAAATTAGTCATGTCGCAAAATAAATATTTTAATCGTTCATATCTCGTCTTCGGAAAGTCGCAGAGCCTTGAAATTTGAAACTTAAGCTATCTATAAGTTACAAGAAGTAACACAGAATTTTGACTAAAATAGAAGTACCGGAAGTTGATGTTTATGTACGTAAGAATGTATCCCCTTGCGTTTCTCAACCATAAATCTCAGGAGCTACGAAATTCGAAACTTAAGCTCGATATAGGCTAGAAGGGATACAGCAAGCTTTTGCTTGAAATCGGAACACCGAAAATGGACTTTTACATGAAAGATTTTTCGTTTTTTTATATTTTCTCAAAACCGGCACTAACAATTTTTTTAAAAATTGATATACTGATCAAGTGTTGTCTATTAATTTTAATCCGATTGAAATAAAGGAAGGGAGTGTAAATTAGAAGTGTCGTAAAATAAATATTTTAATCATTCCTATATCGTCTTCGGTAAGTCGCAGCGCCTTGAAATTTGATACTTAATCTATTTAGAGGCAAAAAGTTACCGAGCATCTCCATGCACTCCTTTTTAATTGACAAATATTTCACTACAAACCAACATCGCATTCCCTTAGTTTAATATATTTTAAAGTCTTGTAATGTACTATGATAAATGTAACCCCAAAAGCCTGAAAGCATCAAAGTTCCCAAACTTTTATTGGATCCATTGGCATTGACATTTGACAATGGATTTCGTTATTCATTAGAACAAGTACGTCGATTCTCATTTCCGCTTCCTCTCTAATCCCAATGCAATAAACTGCTTTATCCAATAGTGAGCCTTTTGGTTATTTCATGTTTACTTAGTATTCTGCGGTCGAAAAGGTCGTTCTCGGTCACCTAAGCATCTGGTCATCTCCGAAGTTAAATAAAAGTCATTTATAGGAAAATAAAGGGAAGAATAGCGTATTTAAACTCAGGTCTAATATTGTTCACTTTATTACAACAAGCTTTATGATCTTTCTAATCTTGCTACATAAATCTTCCTATTTTATTAACTAATAATAAATAATGAGATGGTAAAGAAATGCAAAGCTAGTAAGAAAATGCCTGGATCAAAAACTATTTGAAAAAATAAATTGAATTAGATCTTTTTCAAGACTCGGTACACTTAACGTAAATTTTTACCATTTTGCAATTTTATGTGAATTATTGAATTCCTCTCCCCAAGTCATCACACTTTGAGATCTTCTATCTCGATGGCTATAAAAGTTCTTTACCTTCATCGGTTCTAGTTGAAAGTAATCGATATTAAATTAAATGTTTCACCTTGCAACCAACACCACATGTTCCATAACAAAATACAGGGTGGGGCATAAAGATCTACCACATTTTGAAGAGGTATAAAAAAATGAAAAAATTTAATTAAAAAAAAAAAAACTGAATATATTTTTGAAAAGAACATAAAATATCTTTTTTTTAAATGTGTTTTAAACATTATCAGACAAAAAAGAGGGGGGAGGGTCAAAAATGAAAATTCTAGCCCTTTCGACCAAACTCAACCAAATTTCATATACATATTCTGTGGGCCCCCAAAAGGCTAGAAATGTAAAAAATCAGAAAATCCACAGAATATCTATACAAAATTTGGTTGAGTTTGGTCGAAAGGATCAGAATTTTCATTTTTGGCCCTCCCCCATTTTGGGTGTTAGTTTTTGGATTCTTAGCCTTCTGGGGGTCCAGAGAATATGTATACAAAATTTGATTGAGTTTGGTCAAAATGGCTAGAATTTTCATTTCTGACCCTGCCCCTTTTTTCGTCTGATATAATGTTTAAAACACATTAAAAAAAAAAAATTTTATATTCTTTTCAAAAATATATTCAGTTTTTTCTAGTTAATTTTTTTCATTTTTAATACCTCTTCAAAATGTGGAAAATCTTAATTGCCCCACTCTGTATTTAATATCTTTAATGTTTCTTTTTTACGCCTTAGAAAAAGCAACTTTTTTTCTTTTTAAATTGAAAATTTTCTATTGATAAAGATAGGAATTCTCCCGAAACGTTTGGGTTTAATTAAACGTTTAATAAAATATTTGTATTTTTTTTTTTATTTAATTCTAAAGAATTGAGCATCTTTTTTTGAAAATCGTTGGAATGTTTTTCAAAAAATCACCTCAGGTTAAAACTAACCAATGTTTATTAAAAGAGAAAGAATTTAATTTTTAGGACAAATTAACAAAAATAATAATAATATTTCTACTAAAATCTTAGAATTTGTCCTAAAAATTAAATTCTTTCGCTTTTAATATAAATAATAATTTTTTAAACTAAAACAATAAAACTATTTATTTTTTTAAACATTTGAATCAATAAAATTATACGGACTTATATAAATATTAGATAGAGAACCGCTATTTGAGACCCGTTCTCACTTGGCCAATTTATCTTGATAATAATTGACATCTACGTAATAAAATGAAAATGCGATTCTCAGATTTTGATCACATCTTTGTGGTCGAATCGGAGAGGAATCGTATTAATTCATTCGCTCTTTTATCTCTATGATTTCTATTTTCTTACTTCACAATTCGAAATCTTGAGTAGTTTAAGACCGCGGAACAAATACATTCATCTTCACCTGATATTTTCTTCTAGAAAATTCAAAGATTAAGGCAAGGAGTGGGTAGCACAGGGATAATGGATGTTTTGATTCAATTAGCTATTAATTTAATGGTGAAGGGATATTTTCTTGTCTTTTGTCCGCCTCCGTGGTGTAATGGTCAGAATAACTGACTGGCAACCCGGAGGTCTCGGGTTCGATTCCCGTCTATACCCAGACATTTTTTCTGTAAGTATAGGGTCTGATAATAAAAATTAAGTGGGAGATAAATTTAACCGAATTTATCGCGCGGAGAATTTACCACTGCTCGAAGACCCTAAAACCTTAGTAAATTGGATATTGAATTGTATCTAAGTTTCTGAGATTGGCTCGTGATCCCGGCTTCTTTTCCTTCTACTCTGTTCTTTTCACGATGGAGGGGCCAGCCCATACAGGCCTTTAGGGGATCCACCTTCTGGTGTATCTCCTTCTCACATCAATATCATTAAAAAAAAAAAAAAAAAAATTCTGTTTAGTTTTTTAATTAGAGAATGTGCGAACGAGATTTTGAGGGAATTAATGATTTCTATAATCTGACAAGTGGTCAAAGGAACTAGATGATGGTGAAACTCGAGTTTTAGCCGAGATTAGGGGATTTTTGAAAAAAAAATATACATTTGTCAAAGTTGGTATGTTAATCCTAGAGTAGTCGAGCGGCGTCTCAGAGACACCAGGGGGCATTTCTTTTGTTCACTGTTTTTAAACAAATTGATTTGCTGACGTGCTTTCATCTACCTCTCTATAAACTAAATAGAATTATTTAGAAATCATCAAAATGTAGTTCGTTTCATTTCAGTGCTAAAAGGAAGAGATTATTTGTAAATTTTCATCACTGGAGTCCAGCAGACACCACTCGACCTTATAAGTAACTAAAAGTAAATAGGTATTTAAAAATTTATTTAATTTAGTATTTTTAATTTTTTATTGGGAACAGCTGAATGGAGGGTCCGCCGGACAGCTATTTTAGATTTAATAAATAAAATTGTGTACTTCTCTAACTATCAAATTTCAAATCTGCCACCCTCTTGAAAAACATCAATTTAAGTTTTCAAGACTTAATTAAAAATTAAAAATTAATTTAAAAATAGTACTGATTGCTGATTTGTGCTGCTCACTAAATGAAACAATTTCCTTATAAGCTTTATAATTAATACTCGACCTGCTTAGAAGTCCTCGGTGGCTAGGTCAACAAAACATCAATGTATAAAATACTTTAGTTAATCTTTATAATGACAATGTAAAATTATATAAAACATAGTATATAGTATATGTCCCACTGTAAACTGAAGTTTTATTATTTGTGTTTACAATTAAGAAACATCAAATATACCTCTGTATATTAATCTCATTAGAATTCTCCATCAGTGGGCTCGGCCATAGATGCAGAACCTAGGTCATTAAAATAATAATAATGTTTTATAATGTATAATTATGCTTAGTTAATCTGTTCACAATTATAAAGTTTAAATTAAATGGCCTAAATAAGTATATAGAAGTAGCCAATTAGTATTGGCGTCTGTGAGACACCGCGCGACCTTCAATGAAACAAAATGCGACTCGAGGGTTAAAAATTGATTTAGGTAGGTACACAGAATTTGATAAAGGTAATCATTTCAGAACGGATTGCGATAAAGGAAAGAATAAGAAGAGTTAAGAGTCTTTTATATTCTTTCTTATCTTGAAACTGGCTGAATTTACTGCTCTATGTATATAACTCTCGTTATCCAGAATGAACTGACTATCTATGGCTGTTAGACTATTTTCCTCTCATTTTAACAAACAGTGCTGATTAGAAAACAAAGTAAACTGCATTTTGTTGATATCATTCATCATCATAAATCAATTACCAAAAAAATTGGAATTGCTTTGTTATAATGCGACTCTCTCTAATCAGACTGCTTTTCGCGTTCATCCATTGTAAAAAGATATAATATCCAAGTCAAATATAGAATAATTATAGAAGTATATATCCGTAAGTAATATTTTGTTTATTTGTATTCGAATTTTGCTTATGTTTACTTAAAGGAAAAGAGAGATTTAATGTTAATTCTTTATGGGGATTCACCCAGTGTTGTTGTGAATTAACACTCCTTTTTTGCCTTCTTGAATTTATAAATAATAAATCAAGGACGCAAATAATATAAAGGTGTACGTTCTCTGACCAACCGTGATTTATCTTCTCGATTACTTCAATCTCTGGTTTCTTTGATAAAAGATTCACTTGAGTGAGAATCTTGATAAAGACCCTTTTAGAACAGCATTCCTCATTACATTTTGAAAATATCTTGATTTGTTGAATATTTGAGATTTATTTGAAACTTGAAGAAGTAGCACAAAATTTTGATTGAAATTGAAAAATTGAAAGTACCCATTTGCTTTAAGCATATGTTGGTTTTTAGACTTCCCTTCAAAAGTAAAACGAGATCCTATTAGTGTCGCGAACATGGAAGCTCAAAAACTAAATCAGATACAAACCAAAGATTTATGTAGAAAATCAAGAGAGGTGGTCAATTATTATATCCGAGATATTATGAAAAATTTGTATTATGTCAGAAGGGTTGAATTCACCTGAAATTGAATGCCAAAAATTCACTCCGGGCTTGCACTCTAACTCTAAGATGTAACCAATCTAACATAGTGAACGAGTAAAACATTTTAGTCAAAGATTTATTCTTAATCTATAAAAAAATTTGCGGTTATTTGATTTTATAATCTAATCACATAATCAAACTCTATATTATTTTGAAGGTTTAGTTTTTATGAAAATTTTCAAAAATCGAATGGTATTGAAATACTAGTAGCTTCCTATGTGAATATAAAAGACAAATTCCGATATTAGTGAAGAGTGCCTGGAGCACCGAGCGATGCTCGGTAACTTTTTGCGCCTAAATAGCTTAATTTTCAAATTTCAAGGCTCTGCGACTTACCAAAAACGAGAAATGAAGGATTAAAATATTTATTTTGCAACATTACTAATTTTCACCCCTTTCCTTTATTTCAATCGGATTAAAATTTATACATGACTAATAACTCATGAGACTTGATAAGCTCACCATTTTTTAGGAAATCGTTAGAGCCGTTTTCGAGAAACCGATTCTATGTATATATATCTCGTACAAGAATTGCTCGTTTAATATAATAAGATTTACATCAAAACCCTCAAAATATTAGAATTAAAATATATGCTTTGACTGCATTCTTATATTTAGAATAAATTAACCGCCTCGGAGGGCATCCTGCTAGCCAGGAGGCTACGCCCCTGGACTCAGTAGTGGGTTTGAAAAATAATCATTTAATTTTCCTATTTTTAATAAGTTCTATTTGTCATGAACTATTAGAGGGTTTTAAAATTAAAAAAAAAACACATCGGCTTTAGTCGCCGATCAAACCGATTATAATAAATAGAAATAGTCCCACGTTACAGATTCTACAAGTTATATGGATTCATTTTCTTGGAATCATAAATAGTATTAAAATTTTAGTGGGAAATTATTGTTTTGAAAAGGTTGAATTTTTGTGGGAAACATTAAAAATTTTTTTTTTTATCATGAGGTCTTAAAGTATCTCTGTTAATCCTTATATAAGAAGCTCTTGAACAGGTGTAGAAAATTAGCTAAAATTTGGCACTCAAGTATTAAAAGTTACACCTTAATGGCAAGTTTAGATCAAATTGTTAGCCGGCGAAAAAATTGCTAAATTATCAATACGCATAGCAAGTCTTAAAAAATTATCTTTTAATTTTAAATATTTTATTTGTTTAGTATTATCATTAAGTATTAGATTAAATATAAAAACAAAATAAAAGCTGATATTTATTTAATTTAAAAGATAAATTAAATAATAATTATTTCTTGAACGAGAATGTAAGTGACTAGTTGATTGTTTGTTTGTTGGATTCCAATTTGATTGACTTTTAGGATTAACTTGATAGTTGATTATTTTCCAATAATGAGATATTAACTCTGTAAGGCATCCCAGACGGGAATCGAAGGATATCTGAGAGATTCCCTTGAGAGGGTGACTCCCACCCCTAGCCAGCTGGCTGCTCTGTTGATGATGTATTGGCTCTTGGCAATCACCAACAACAATTTTGAATAGAGGATTGCTAACTGATCTTAACAACTCCATTTGTGATTTAACCCTAGCATGCACGACCTATTTTCTTAACGGAAACGGCCACCCGGATTCCAGTGAAGTGATTTAATTTGATAAAAACAATAATTGAAAGTTTATTTTTGCCGAGAATAGCAGAATTTTTATAAATTGAAGGAGACAATAATAATTTGCAATGTAAAAATATTTTCTCTAAAATCTCTGATTGGTCCTTGGGTAAATTCATTTATTAATAGTATAAGTCTGGGTTGATTTTTGAAAAAATTTCCATCTTTTTTAAAAAAAAAAGAAACTCAAATAAATGCTTAAATCTTTGCATTTATTATTTAATTAAAGGCCTCGACACTAAAAACTTTTTTCAGTTTAGCATCCCTTTTGGATGAAGGGAGTGAAAATTTTTTAGCTATATTTCTTATATGTTGCATGTCAGAGAGAGATTTGTCTTAAAGGTTTGGCTAACGGACCGGGAAGCTATCTAGCGCTTGAGTTCGATTTCTAAGGGGACAACCTCTCTGATATGTAATGGAAAAATATTTTCTCTAAAATCTATGATTGGTCCTTAAGTTAATTCAGTTATTAAAAGTATAAGTCTGAGTTGATTTTTGAAAATTTTTTATTTTAACAAATAAAATAGAAGAATTTTTTTTTTTAAGACTCGATACGCCTATGAGTTAGAGCCGTAGAAAGAAAATATATTGTTTTTAAGTCGAATTTAATTTACTTACTCTCTTTATATCAAGGCCGTAGCCAGAAAATATTTTCAGGGAGAAGGGGAGTTGGCTACCCCCAGTGATGGGTTAAAGGAGTATGAATAAATTCCTTGAGGTAGGAGACATGTCCTCCCAGACAGGGCCGTGCCAACCGGGGGTGCCTTGGGTTCACTGCACCCAGGCGCACCGTCGCCGTCGGGAGAGGCGGAAAATTTTGGTTCAAATTTTCTGCATGTGTTGAAAAAAATATTTACTATTACCTGTCACCTTCAAGCGGTGAGACATGTCAGGGTATAGGGGAATTGTTGGTAACGGGGCAACAGATATTTTGGCCAAACAGGGTGCCAACAAGCCCTCTATAGATTTCTCTTAAACATTTCTAGAAGACTCTTCAAGATCAAAATTAAGAAATTATGGACCCATGAATGGGAGAGAGAAAATAGATTACTTAAGCGAGTAAAACCATATATTAGTCCCTTTGAAATATATAATCTGACTAGACGAATGCAAACTATTATAACACGATTAAGAATGGTCATTTGATTCTGAGAGAAGATCCCCCATGATGTGGAACCTGCTATACTAGAGTGACAGTTGATCATATTTTGATTGATTGTCCTCGGTATGGCGCAGAAAGAATAAATTCAAAGATAGAAAATATATCAATTGAAACCCTATTGACTATCCAGGAAGATTTTGAGAAATTGTTCGAGTTCTTGAGTCAAATACATTTGCTAAAATTAATTTAATAATATACAAATGTTATTTATTTATTAGAAGCCCCTCTACAGCTTCATTATTGTTATATTTATATATAGTTTATTCTCATTATTTATTTATTGTTATTATTGTTTTATAGTTTTATTTTATTAGACCTAATTTATTTTGGCTGTGAAAGTTAAATTATCTGTGACATTTATTTAAAGGCAAATTTTCTGTGATATTTAGTTTATTCATCTCGATATTTATTTATTGTTATAAGTATGCCTAATTTACGATATTTCGGCTGTGAAAGTTTAGTTATCTGTGATATTCCTTCTATTTCATTATCTGTGATACTATCTTTATTAGGATTTTGTCTTATACTCTCGATTTACAACTCCATAAACAATGGTCTTCTTCTTTTTGTATACCATATTGGCATATCGAGATAATAACCTAGTAGTATTTTCTGTCCCTAGAGGCCTTTCCGCGGCAGCCTGGATCCCGGCAAAATGGAATCGGTCAGGATGCATCATGTTCGCCTGGCTGTGCCCCGGTGAAGAAGGTTCTAGGTTGCCTTGATGGGGTGTCGGGGGTCGGAAAGTATCAAGGAGAATATTCTTACCTACGTGATGGCGCAAATGACCATAGTAGTCGATGCACCGATAAACAAAATATGGTAATATAATAATAATCAAAACAAATACCGTATTTCGTCTCTCTAAATACTATTTTGAACTATTTTGAATTTTGACCATCTCTGTGATATGTACAGTGCATTTTTTTACTCATTGTTTTTAATAATGTCTGAAACATGGAGAAAAGTACATTTTTTCCTGTCTGTGTGTCAGACTGGATTCCAATACCCAATATAACTTGAGAATGAAAAGTCGTAGAAAGATCGTTATGGTGTCAAAATATTTGTATTTTCAATGCTAATAAATTTCAGGGTCTCTACCTTAAAATGTAAAAAAACATAATTTGTTTTATGATTTCCTTTGATCATAAATTTTTTTTGCTTATATAGGGAGACAGATAGATATTGTTTCGACACTAATATGGTTCTGTTTTACTTTTGAACCGTACCCTAAAAAGTTTTTAAAAATGAAATATTACAATGAGTCTGCTGGACTTTTAGCTGCCGTGACTAGCGTTGTTAATTAATCATTTAACAATAGAGTGATCATGGCGTCGGTTGAGTAATCTACTTCTTCGATGAGGTGCAGTTCTCGTCTGTGGTCGTCCCGGTCACCCCTAGATTGTGGTAATCAAACGGATCGCAGTGTTTAGGGAGCTATTTCTTTAGACGATTTGGCTCTGACCCCAGTGTCCATATAAATTGCGGGCCCCGTTGGCCCAGCAGGGTTGCTTTTGGGCCCCAACCACACCTTCGCTGTACACTTTGTTCGAGTGGGCGTTGGGGGGGGGGGGGTTGTGGTCCCTTGGGCTGCCCTGCAAACAATTCCCTTCCAACGCCGAGTTAACCCTTGCAGAGCAAGCAAATATACTTCTCTTGAATGGAGCTTGAGCCATATGGATATCATTCTCCGTGCTGGTCCATTTATCTTGGCCAATTAATTGATTTATCTCTCCTCTTCAACTCCATACTATTCAACAGAAATTGCCTCCTCCGAAGGAAACTTGCAATCAAACGATCTCCAGTCAATCTTCCCGTTTCAATTGAAAGAAAATCGAATAAAATTTCAAATGTCTTTAGAGTCTTTATTTACTGGGGGAATTAAAACGCTACAGAATCCATGATGAATCCCTCTAAACCAAGGTTTTCCAACCCGCGGGCCTCATGCGGCCCAGCACTACAATTAATGTGGCCCAACATAAAATCATAAACTTGCTTAAAACATTGAGATTTATATGTAGGTACTTAAGTACTGAAAAATGTATCTGATACAATTTGCCCTGGTAATTTTTTTTCTCTAAATTTGAAAAGTTTTTGAAAAATAAAAAGAATCATTTTAAATTTTGAATTTGGAACTAGATTTCAAGATTTCTGGAAAAATAATCACCATTTTGGTCAATTTTTTACTCCATTTTCATTAAATATTAATTT
The DNA here is from genome assembly GCA_024734495.1 of Forficula auricularia. NCBI lineage: Eukaryota > Metazoa > Arthropoda > Insecta > Dermaptera > Forficulidae > Forficula > Forficula auricularia. The sequence continues at coordinate 465,228 of JALMQS010000899.1, forward strand.
TTTACCTGCAAACTTTCTGACTGAATGTATAGACTACAATTAGATATCGATCTGAAGGAAAAAAATTTTAATGTCTCTTTATTAGAATTTTATAATAATTTTATTATCTAGTCAGAAACAAATAACACTTTTTGTAATTATGTATCTATTTACATATAGGAGAAGCTATTTTCACGAATAAAATTTACGAAAAGTAAAAATAGAAGCCCATGGAGGATCAAGCGAGAATGTCCACAGATTAAACACTCCAGAAAAAGCTATAAGCGAAAATTTTAATCTCAATATGTAGCTTATAAGCTATCCAACGAGCAAGATATTTCTGGATTAAACTCATGTACTAATATATTTTATTATTATTATTATTGAAAGTTGCTTTATAAATCTTACAAATAGCAGCTATATTTTTCAAATTTTCCATTGGTAAATTTCTCCTGAAACGGTTGGAAATTTAATAAACGTTTTAAGATTGTTTTTATAAAAGGACTGTTTTTGATTCTATATGTTTTTCTATATTTCAACATTTCTCGGAGTACCGTTAACCTGATTTCTTCTTGAAAAATTGCCGTTGAGTTTTTAGATCCGTTGCGCAATTTTTTATAGAATGAAAAAATCCATCATTGAGCGACTTAATTGTTAATAACAATTCGTATAACATCTCTCTATGGCTCTATGGAAAAATCTCTGTTGATATTATTCATATAATTTTTCATTTTTGTTGATCTCTTAATGGTGTCTTCTTAGTTCTTTAATAATAATGGTGGTCGGGGCCACTGGGAGTACTTGTCAACATGACCGCAATGTTGATTAGACAAATTGTTCGCCCTGGGTAAAGTGGAATTAGTCTGCGATTTGCATTGGGAATGTCATTAGCGAAGCCGACGACTACGGACACGAGGAGGAAAAAATTCCTCCGGGAGACAGGCCGGAAGTGAAGCGAACTCATCTGCATAGAGATAAATAATAAACTGGCTTGTGAGTTTATGACGCGGCAACGTGTGTATATACCGGCATTTCTAGGCCTAGGGGTTTCCACCCCGATTTCAATAGCGAACATAATGTCACGGAGCAACAGGAGTTGATTTGATCCCAGGGATCGGATATTATCGGCAAAATTCTTCCCTCGCCTCAAGTTAAACATACTTGCAGACAACGGTCACTAGAATAACATGGGATGACGCGCTCAACAATTTTTTATTAGTGGAAAGTTGATCAAACATTCACCAAGAACTTAAAAAATATAAGATAATTCGTGTCCACGATTTATAAATTTAATGAGGATTGGTAGGGGTGTGGACAAAATATTTTTTTAAAAACAAAAAGTGATTAGTGTTTGTTATATATTTTATATTTTTAATAACTAACTAAATTTGGCAACACTTATTTCAATTCGATGTAACTGATATCATTTGATTGATAAGCAGTGATAAAAAGACTATCAAACATGATCCTTCATAGATAGATAGATTTATTTTTTTGCTCTGAGATCTGCTGATCTCTTTGAGCATTACTCGATATTTACATTGAACATTTACAACTAGAAATATAGGGTGGTCCAGAAAGAAATGCATTTTTGAAAATAGAAAGAGGACAAAACTTTATTTAAAGCGTTTAATCTGATACAATATATGTTTATCAAATGTAATTTTAGTTTTTGAAAATTAAATCATCAAGATCACATCCTTGGCTGTTGCGACACTCTTCCAAACGGGCAAGAAAATTTTGAAAAACTTTAGTAAGAGTTTCTTATGAAATGGCTTCCAAATCCCCTGCATTCCAACTCCGAACCCGCATCCCATTTCACCTCCGCACCCACCCTGCACCCCACTATGCACCCTTCCCACCCCCACCCGGGCCCCTTGCATTCCTCCCCCGCGTCCAGTTTTTACATTTCTAGCTCCCTAGAAGCCCACAGATTGTGTATACAAAATTTGGTTGAGTTTGGTCAAGGGCAAGAATTTTCATTTTTTGACCCTCCCCCCATTTCGGGTAGTTAGTTTTTGCATTTCTAGCCTTCTAGTGGCCCACAGATTATCTATACAAAATTTGGTTGAGTTTACTCCAAGGGCAAGAATTTTCATTTTTTGACCCCCCCCCCCCATTTTGGGTGGTTAGTTTTTTCATTTCTAGCCTTCTAGGGGCCCACAGATTATGTATACAAAATTTGGTTGAGTTTGGTTCAATGATGATACGAAGCCTTTTGTGTTTTAGAACACACAATCAAAAATCACCCATTTTTCAGTTCAGGGGTCAAATTTCAAAAAAAATAAAAAACATTTCTCGAGATTTATCATTAATAAACCTATGTACCAAATTTGAATGCTAAAACTTAAAAACTCGAGGAGATAGAGCACTTTAAAAATTTCAAAAATTTACCCCAAAATGACTATAGCTTTATTCGTTTTGGATGCCTTGGGCGCCCTTATGTCAGCCTCAAGTCACTAACCCATATTCGTTTAGAAAAACGAAGGGGGGAGAATAGGGAAACGAATAGGGCTGGGGCACACCAAGTCGGTTGGTATTCCTAAACGAATATGTTAGTGACTTGAGGACATAAAGGGTGCCCAAGGCATCCAAACGAATAAAGCTTATATCTCCCTTTCGGGGAGAAATAGAGCAAATACTAAATACCTTTTTTTGTATTTCAATGTTTCTCACCTTTTTAAACTAAATCCATATTGATATCTTTTCGGTTTAAGAGATCTTGAAAACTCCCCCCCCCCCCCCCACCCCCACATAGGGATCGAATTTCAAAAAATCCCTTCTTACCACACCCATAAATTATGGAATGAATATACCTCCAAATTTCATCTTTCTAGGTCAAGCGGTTTAGACTGTGCGTTGATAGATGAATGATGAAACATCACCTTCTCTTTTTATATATACACATATATTAAGATTAAGATATATCTAAATTAAGCAGATTCAAAACTGTCTTCTGTTTATTATTTATTAGACACAAGTTTTGAAGATACTTTCATCATCAATATAACATAAATATTCCATGGCCTAATATGTTATAAATACATATATATTTGGAAAATTTATATTAGACCGTTGGTGAAGGTAAAGTCTTCAAAACCATATATCGAAAAAAGCCATGGAAACCACCTGGAATGCTCATCTTTATCAAAAAGACTTGAAACATCGTACATTTTTATAAGAGTTTCTCATTAGAAATGTGACTATTGATGGTTTCAGTCGAATCTTTTTTTCCATAAAAAACTCAACCGCCGAAGTATCATAATTATCTGCAATTCAAAACTAGTCTTAAATAAATATAACGAATCAACACAGAAAAAACTCCCCCCCCCTCAAAAAAAAAAAATTTGCTCAATTATTTAGCCCTTTATGTGAAAAAAGTTGCCAAATTTCAAGTGTAATCATGTGTGTGAAATTTGAACTTCCTACGTTGCAATCTTAAGGTGCCCTTTACCACCACAAAAATTTAGGAATTTTTTTCAGATTTTTGCTTATAATTCAAAAACCATGGGTCCTACGGAAAATTTTACTCTTATCAAAATGAAAAAGCATAGAATTTTGCGTTGAATAACCTAGTGAAAAGTTAAAATCAGTTTAGCCGTTTAGCCACAACGCTGTCAAAGATAGGCAAGTTTTAACAACTTTTGCGTAAAAGTGAATTATTCTTATTTTTAAATTGAAAGCTTTTGTGCCGAGGATAGCGGAATTTTTATATATTGAAGGAGAAATAAAATTTATTATTCCAGCAGAAGACACACTCTTTTATTGTCTCGTTCAATATTCTTATTGCGTGATCACAGGAACCCACTTTTCGAATTTCGGTGCTGA
>JALMQS010000899.1:469134-485312 GCA_024734495.1 Forficula auricularia
AGGGGGAGAATGAGGAAACGAATAGGGCTGGGGCACACCAAGTCGGTTGGTATTCCTAAACGAATATGGGTTAGTGACTTGAGGCTGACATAAGGGCGCCCCAAGGCATCCAAAACGAATAAAGCTTATATCTCCCTTTCGGGGAGAAATAGAGCAAAATACTCAAATACCTTTTTTTGTATTTCAATGCTTCACCTTTTTAAACTAAATCCATATTGATATCTTTTCTGGTTTAAGAGATCTTGAAAAACTCCCCCCCCCCACCCCCACATAGGGATCGAATTTCAAAAAAATCCCTTCTTACCACACCCATAAATTATGGAATGAATATACCCTCCAAATTTCATCTTTCTAGGTCAAGCGGTTTAGACTGTGCGTTGATAGATGAATGATGAAACATCACCTTCTCTTTTTATATATACACATATATTAAAGATTAAGATATATTCAAATTAAGCAGATTCAAAACTGTCTTCTGTTTTGTATTATTTATTAGACACAAGTTTTGAAGATACTTTCATCATCAATATAACATAAATATTCCACATGGCCTAATATGTTATAAATACATATATATTTGGAAAATTTATATTAGACCGTTGGTGAAGGTAAAGTCTTCAAAACCATATATCGAAAAAAAGTTTCGGCGGAAACCACCTGGAATGCTCATCTTTTATCAAAAAGACTTGAAACATCGTACATTTTTATAAGAGTTTCTCATTAGAAATGTGACTATTGATGGTTTCAGTCGAATCTTTTTTTCCATAAAAAACTCAACCGCCGAAGTATCATAATTATCTGCAATTCAAAACTAGTCTTAAATAAATATAACGAATCAACATGAAAAAACTCCCCCCCCCCTCAAAAAAAAAAAAAAAATTTGCTCAATTTATTAGGCCTTATGCGGAAAAGTTGCCACCTAAGTGTAATCATGTGTGTGAAATTTGAACTTCCTACGTTGCAATCTTAAGGTGCCCCTTTACCACCACAAAAATTTAGGAATTTTTTCAGATTTTTTGCTTATAATTCAAAAACCATGGGTCCTACGGAAAATTTTACTCTTATCAAAATGAAAAAGCATAGAATTTTGCGTTGAATAACTAATTGAAAAGTTAAAAATCAGTTTAGCCGTTTAGCCACAATCTATTGTCAAAGATAGGCAAGTTTTACCAACTTTGCGTAAAAGTGAATTATTCTTATTTTTAAATTGAAAGCTTTTGTGCCGAGGATAGCGGAATTTTTATATATTGAAGGAGAAATAAAATTTATTATTCCAGCAGAAGACACACTCTTTTATTGTCTCGTTCAATATTCTTATTATGTGATCACAGGAACCCACTTTTCGAATTTCGGTGCTGACCACCATAATAGTTGCCAATTGGCTAAAAATGAGATTGGCGAAGTTTCATCTTAATTGGACAACAGTAATACCTGCCACAAAAGGTCGGATCATGTCCTATCTTGGAAAATTCTCGATATTTTCAAATCTAAAAGTTTCAGCAAAAAAGTGGCTCAAGTAAAACTTCAAGACAATAAAATTTCTTAGAAAAGAGAAAAGAATCAAGTTTCTAGGATGAGTGGTTTTCATTTTAGGAATGAAAAACTGCAATTTTCAACCTCATTGCGCCACAGGTTACCGTTGTCCAATTAAGATGAATGAATATCAATCTCGTTTTTTAGCCAATTGGTAACAATTCTGGGGGTCAACGTCGCAAAAATTTTGAAGGGATGTATCTTGTGACCACCTTATGAGCATAATTCACTTTCGTAAAAATTGCCTATTTTGACGATCAATTGTGGCTAAACGCCTGCTAAATTTTCTGTAGGACACATGATTTTCGGGTTAAAATCAAAATATGAAAAAAGTCCACAATTTTCATATTTTTTGATCCCTCAAAAATTTACCACCAGGCAGAAACCGTCGAATACTCATATAACTCTTATTTGGAATGCTTAACGTAGATTAAAATTATTTCCAGCATTGCAATGTGCATTTTTATTGACAAGCGCGGCATTTTTGAAATTGGTTTCAGAAAGAAATCATCAGTCAGCGTCAAAAGTGCATTGGCACCTTAAGATATAATTTGATTTTGCTGAGATTTTGTATTATAAATAGACTTTGTATTAGGCAACTTTTCCACATACGGCCGATTCACATTTTTGATTTTTTTCTCCACTAATATATTATGTCGTAGTCATTTGATAAAACACATCATATCATTAATGTCATGTTATTTCAAAAAGAAATATCTTTGCAGATTACAATAATATTATTTTAATAAACAACATTGCAGAGGAATTTCTGCAATATTAATATATCTGTTTGTGAAATAATATTAATATAATATTGTAGTAATATTTCTGTATGTTCTAGCAGTATCACATAGTATTAAAATATCATTGTAATACTACAAGAATAATAGCTCAACGAAATACCTTGGAATTACATGATGTTTTTCACTAGATGATCATGAAATATATAAATTGAAAGTTTGTTTTTACCGAGAGTAGCGGAATTTTTATAAATTGAAGGAGACAATAAAAGAGTGTCTTCTGCTGAAATTATATACTTTTAATTTATATATAACTAGACTATAGTTTCAAAGAGAGCTTTGGCTTCTTCATCAGTCTATTACAATTGATTCACATGAATTAATGTATTTATTTAATTTAATTCCTGTGAATCAATTATGTGTTTTTTGATGAAACAAAAGCTTCTCAAACTATAGTCTAATTATATATAAATTAAAAATTTATAATTCCAGCAGAAGACGCACTCTTTATTTATTTCCTTAAATGAAATATATATTCAACAGAAGATGAAGATATTTGAAGTAAATATCTGAAATAAATAAAAATATTTATATTAGGCGAAAATACTTATTTTTCTTTTAATTTAAAAACCTACCTTTTAACCTAAAAGTCGTTAATTCGAGAATAATAAAAGCAATATTTGATCCATGCCAATCTATGGATTAAATAAAAAAATATATGTTGAAATTTCAAAAGAAAAAAAATGTAATGATTTTATTGAATTATGTTATAAAAATTTTAGTTAAAGGTAACTTAAATATAATTTTTTTTTGTAAGTGAATAATTTTATTGTTTTAATTGTTATAAAGGAATGTATCCACAAAAAAATTGAAAAAAAGAACCAATTGCTCAAAAGTTACCTTAAATATTAAAACAATAACAGTGCTAGCATAGATGAGAGAGAACTAATTAAAAGCCTCCCGTTTGTCCTTGATATACTTCTATAAGGTCTTCATTTTCCATTTCAAGTAGTTTAGGTGACTCATCGTCTTTTATTCGCCGCCCATCAAATAAAAACCTTAATGACGTAACCGGAACACCCAAGATTTCGAAATAAAATATTAAAAATAAGCAACGGATCGTTGCTAAACTTTATCCAAATTCATTTTGAAATATTAATGTGTTTATTCCTTTATTATTAATCAGATATCACTTGCTATTTGCAGTTCATGTTAACTTTAATTCAAAAATAATGATCGATTCTCATTTAACAGTCGAGGAATGACCATTCTACATTAGATTTTTGACGCTTCGATTATTATTGGTAACCATTGCTGAAGACATGGAGGAATTGACTTAAAATATAAAATAACGATCGATTCTTATCTAATACTAGAGGAATAACCTTATTGCATTCCATTTTTACGATGTTTTGACTATTAATGGCAACCTCTACTGAAAACGTGGAAAGAATCGACTTAAAATCAAAAAGACTTTTTACTAAAAACTTTATTTAACCTTTTTTTGTGGTCCCCAAGGTACTTAATTAGGATATTAAATTTCATCAAAATTGGTTAAAGTCATTTTCAAGATATTTAGAAAAAACTAAAAAAAGTACTTAAATAAAGTACTAATGTTTGTGGACCGATATGTACCAAAAACTAATCAGAGCTTCATTTTTTTAAAATAATGGTAGGTTTTCAATTTCAATTCAATCAGTGCAACAGTGCGGAAAAAATCGTGGACGAAAAAAACGATAACACACATACATCCACCCCCACGCACTTCCAAAAAAAATGGTACTTTTTGGCCTCTCGGCGAGATTCCAGGTAATTCTGGCAAAACCGTCACGTGTTAAAATTCAATCTCATTGAATACTTCAATTTGTGACCTTAATTGAGTCCATGGGTTCCGTAGTTTTTACCTGAGGACCCTTTGAAGTCGCGCTTGCCGCCAGACCGATTACAATACTTTCCCCCATGCTTCACATTGGATAAAGTAATAAATACCAATATAAAAAATAAACAAACATTTACTTACCACACCATTACTGTAGGATCTTTTTAATTTTATCATTTTGGTTGTCATTTTGATATTAAAATGAATTTATCTCGAATCCTGTTGAGATTAATTTATTCAGTTTTTGTATTACAATAATTTAATTAAAATATAATTTCTACTCAGGTTGCCGACAACTTTTAAGTTAATATATTTAGAATTGCCTTCTCCCGGCCCCGAGTCTGGCTTCTCTTCATTTAACAAAAAACGACAAATTCAATTAGTAGCATTCTACCAAATATAGTAACTAGAATATTATTAAGTATATAATTAAATTTTTTATCATAAAATAATACCTGATTTTCGCTCATATTTTGGTCCAATTTTTTAGTTTGAACAAAATGACGAAAGCTTACAACGACTAGAAACGTCCACAAATTACAAGAAGTGTTGGAGCAAAGCTTTGTATATCCTAGGCTAGGCTTCAAGTTTCCCAAAGAGAGGGAATTTCATACAATCTGATTGGTCAACGCAAAGGAAATATTTTTTTTTTAACAGAAATACTCTCATTGTAGTTCATTTTTAAAAATTATTTTATTCATTTCTAAATTATTTAAAATATTTAACTAATAAAATTAACAATTTATTTTGTTATTTTAAACTTAACAAAATAATTAAATTATTGCATGTTTTTCAAAAAGTAACAATTTGAATCTTTCATATATTTATTTATCATTTTATATATTTTAAAGTATTATTTAATCTCAACACAAACACATGTCTAAAAAAAGGCCAAGTTCGATTAATAAAAACCGTTTGCCAAAAAAAGTAGTGAGATCTAATGTGCTGCCAAGTTCAATATCATCAATTTATTAAATGAGTCGAGGATATAGTAACTTCAATTAAAACGCATGTTTTTCATTTCACAGGTCCATCTATATTTATTGATTTCACATTTTTAGTTGAAATTATTTTCCTAAAACTTGGCTTTTACACATTAAATTATTATTATTATTATTATTATTGTTTGATAGGGCCTCCACCTCCCCCTTTTAACCCTTCCATCCTCTCTTATAATGATCTCACGAATTATGTTACCATTGTAACATAAGTCGTGACATACATAAAAATCCGTAAAAGCCAAGTTTTAAGAAAGTAATTTCAACTAAAAATGTGAAATCAATAAATATAAATGAACATGTGAAATGAAAAACATGCGTTTTAATTGAAGTTACTATATTCTTGACTCATTTATTAAATTTACGATATTGAACTAGGTAGCACATTAGATCACAGTTCTTTTTTGGCAAACGGTTTTTATTAATCAAACTTGGCCTTTTTTACACATGTGTTATCATATATAATATCGTGTGCGTATAGGTACAGTATAAATTGGTGTAGGGATCAGATTTATCCGGATAAATTTTGCAGTGAGCGATGATTGAACTCGGACTTCCTATTGGACTTGATTTAGAATAAGTAACGATACCCATGATAATCTAAGATAAAACTATAGTCTCTTTATAAATAAATAAAATTTATAAAAAGACACACTCTTTTATTGTCTCCTTCAATAATCTAAGATCTGAGTATTTTAAAAATTCCTTCCTGTATTCAAAATGAATGAGCTAATTAAATTCTAGGATTTCAAGCTTAAGAATTTTCCATTGAAAAAATAAAAATGAACAAGATTACAAAAGTTTAATGTTCTTATGGAATGCACTTGAATAACTGTCGCTAATGATCTGAAATTATAAGCGTACATTTTTCTATAGTTTCAATTTTCGATGACAAAAATTAACAAACTAACTAATTTTGCAAAGATCCTACCGAGTCTGAAAGAGTTTCCTTTTTTTCTCTAATTTATTATTCAAATTAGTGTCTATTGGTCTAGTTGGCTATCTTCTCTTGCAAGTATTACATGGGAGAATGATTTATTAACAAACGGATTTCAAATAGCCTACAATGTATGCAACCAACATTGCAACTTCCTTTGATCTAGTCAACCAGAGTATTTGGAAAGTGGAAATTTGGTTATGGGTTATGCTGATAGATACTTATCCGAGTAGAACATAATTTGCAGAGGACATCTCTTGGAGGAAATAGATCCAACAATATATCATTTCCATTCAAGAGACTCTCATTACCACCTGAAATCAAATAGCCATGATAGTAGGAATTTTCAAAACAAAATGGAGAATTGTTGAATTCATTATGAAAATTAATAACATATAAAACTAAATTACTTTTAATTAATCTATTTTACATATATAAACATTTCCAGTTTTGTTCATATGCATTTGCTGACTCAATATATGCTTAATTTTGGTTCATTAGCTACAACTATTCAAGATCTTTCTATACAAGGATTATTTTTTTTTTTGGTTTTATGCGTTTTCTATGCAAAAAAACCTTAACCTAGAACGGCCAAAATCTAAGCAGTTCTTGCTTTTGAAATACCAATATTTTAAAGTCCGAAGTTGGAAAGAACTTTCTACAAACTTCGGATCTCTAGTTATCTTGGGTTTCAGAATTCAGACAAATCTTTTGGGGATTCGGCTATTTTTATTTCCATTACACAACAAATACAATTAGTATAATAATAGAAATTTTGTTTCGCCAGAGAATGGTTTGAGCTAAAAAGCTAAAACTTGGCTCAAAGACCCAGTTTATTAAAACACATTTTTCTGGCAAATTTAAATTCTGCATTCAGTAGCCCTGATTATTATTATTATATTTATATTTTTTTCTTCATAATGTTATCGGCTTAAGTTCTGAAAACAAAAACCACAAAAACTATTATGTTTTGTTAAGGGAGAATGGTGAGGATTCTTGGTGAAACATTTTAAATAAAGTAAAAAAAAATTTGAAAAATTTTAGAAACTTTTTAAAATTTAAAATATAAAATACAAGGTAGGTTTCACAAAAATAAAAGATAAGATGCTTGTTTAGCACGACTCTATATATATTTCGGGGTATAAACCTACTAATCTGTTATATGTGATGAAAATGCAAACATTTCCACGCCTTTCTCAAGTTATTGGGGATATTAGAATCGAGACAAACAGATGAAAAAAAAATCATACATGAATTTTGGACATTTATAGACACGAATAACTGAAAACAAAATGAAAATTTTTGAATGAACCCAATAATCGGGCCTTTTGGGTTAAATTCGAAAGACCGTATGTAAATAAAATCTACTATAATCGAACAGTGAAATGACAATCATATTAACAATATATTTTAACAGATCAATGTTTTTTTGACTTGTTCTATAGCTTTTAACCCTTTTAAACGACTGGATTAGAAGCCAGAACGATGTGAAGAAAATTAGAAAATTATAATAAATTTCCTAATTTCACCATGAGTGGGTCGTTCATTCCCAAATAGTGCACGAGTTCCCTAGACAATAATGTTGAATTTTTAATGTACCAACCTATATGCAATAGTGATTATTTCCAAGTTTTTTTTTTCATCACCTCTTGGTTTAAGGCTAGAATCTCCGTTTGGGATTTTCTTACCAGGATAAAAAAAGCAAAAACAACAACAACAAAAAAAACGGCCCATTAAACAATTAGGGTCCGAGATAAATAACCCCGTCGACTTTAAATAAGCTGATCGAGAAATCCTTTCAACAGTATTTGCTTTATTTAATCAGAAAATAATTAGTACATTTGTACATTCTCTCTCCCCTTTATGGATATATTTTTTTCTTCGATGAGTGATTCATATTTTATTTTTATATTTCAAAGTTTATCATGTCTAAATATTTAGTTCGACGAGAGAGAGAGTGAAAAATTTCTTCTGGTTTATCTGAAAAACCCAGTTGCCATTTGTATCGATAGTTTATTGATAGTGTGTTTTGGTGCGTCCATATCTGTCGATGTTTTTTTTTTTTGAGAGAGAGAAATCTCGGGGCTTAGGGCGGAGGGCTGAACCCCCCCCCCCCCATTTGCTGTCAGACAAGCCAACACGCTAAGTCTGATAAATGGTCGGCAAAAGCATCAACACCTATATAAACACCATTTGATGGCGTTCGGGGAAGGAACTCGAGATGCACGTCGCATACCCACGATAGAGACTCTATAATGACTCCACGCAGTTGACACTTATTCAATATTAGAAGGCTTAATGCAAAAAAATAATTACTCTGCTGAACAGCTGAAACTCAGCGGTCAACAATTGTAAACTGGACATTTTCTTGTATATTTGTTGCTTTTCTGGTTGAAATGTTTATCGAAATAAAAGTTTCGTTTTAAACCACCTAGATTGCACATTTTTAATCTGAAAATATCATCAGAATGCATGGCGTTTTTGTAGGTGTTTTGAAATGTTATGGAAGAATTCTGTTGAAAGACTGGGAGATTTTCTCATTAAAAATCTGCATTCTAGGTGGCTTAAGCTGAAACTTCTCTTTCGAATGACATTTTCTAACTGAAGGACCAAGCAGAACTTAACAAACCAAAATACACTTTTAGTTATATAACCATTTCAGTTAAAAATTACAGTGAAACCCCTCAAATCCCAACCCCGGAAATCCGAAATCCCGAGAAATCCGAACGCAAAAAAGAGAAATTTATTTATTAAGTCATAAAACAATTATGTACTTATATATTCTACATTATAACCTTATTTTACATAATTAGTTGAAAAATTAACAAAGAAGTACAGTTAGCATACCTAACAAAGTGTAAATGTGTCTACATACTTATTTATTTTATGTATTTATTTATTTAAAACAATGCTCTGAGGTGGCTACCTCGTAGAGCAGAAACAGAAAGAATATATAACATTTAAATGAGCAAACAGAAAGAATACATACATATAGTAAGAAATCACCGTAAACTTTGCTAGACACATACTAAATATTAGGAAACACGTATATCATTAACTGTCTTTAGTTTAAAATCACATCTTTGAATGTAATTAATAGCATATTGGTCTTAAATTTCTCATCTTAAAATATAATCAACATGGAAATAAACATTTACCTTCATATAATTAAAAAAAACAAAACAATCATAGTTATTTTAATAGTAATATTTCTCTTTTAAAATAATTGTTTTTTCTATATGGTTAAAAGTAACATTAACAATTTTTTATGAAATACTAGTCATGAAATGGACGTCCCTTTCATAACCGTTTGTTGTTTCCCTTTCATAACTACCAAACACAAATTAAAAACATGACCACAATCTTACAATTCTAAATAAAAGTTTACGGATCTTTTTTTTTCTCGTATCTGAATGTATATCACCAATTATAAACACTAAACTGTTTAATTAACAGTTTACAGTACTGGAAAAAACGTTTCTAAAGAAGAGCCAAAAAAATAATTTGGTACCCGATTACAAACAAATGCACTTCAGCGGAATCCTTGAAATGATAACAGTGTGAATTAAGATGTCAATGTATGTACATTGGGGTAGCCACAGAACAAAAATAATGTCGTTCCTATACGACCTTTATTTAGCGAGTTATTTGAATTGTCCCTTTCAATACGTGTCCCTTTCATGCCACCTCTCCCCTACTCGAGGTTGGGCTTGATATATCTGTACTAGATGCTTTTAAAAATTTAGTTTTAACAACAGTTGGCACTAAACGAGATTAAATTCTCATCTGTTGCAAGGAAATCGGGAAATACTATATGGACAAGCGAGCAAGGGCTGTGCAGAAGGGCGTGGAGAAAGAAAGCAAAGGAAAAGTGCCGTTCTTCGGTTCGAAATGATAGATAAAAAAAAGAGACAATTGTGTGGGGGTCTTGAGTCTCCTTCACAGATCCTATTGTACGTAAACTCTTTCTGAAGCCAACCCGATATTGGAAGACGACCATATTGAAGATCAAATTGCACTTTCTTGCAAATAATTCTTTCTCTCGAGCAAATAATACAACTGATATTATGACAGTGGAGGCTAATAAAGTATCACTCCTCGCAGATGTAGCGAAATATCAGATAAAGATCCCAACCAACTAAAAGAAAAATATACCCGTTCCATTTCGTTGGATTTCAAATAAAAATGAATGCAAGTTTTACAATGACCAAATGAAAACTCGTTTTAGAAAAGAAATTAAAAAAAAAAAAAAAAAATCCATTCGTGAAGACAGAGGATTCGATTTAAGATCAAAATTGAGTACTTACTTCCTGATTATTTTAACAGTGATAATGTTTTTTTTTTTCTTTTATACGATTGAATAGAATAATGTTTTCGGACATCCCCACTAGTTTTTGGTCGCTTTTTCCTACATGCAACCCCAACCATAAAAGCTTTAGGTGTATATAATATAAGATAGATGAATCAGGTTACCAAATGTGTATTGGTATTTTATATATTTACCAGCTCCATGTAGGGCCAATATTAAATTGTTCTTTTCCTTGATTTCTATCCTCTTATTTTAACATAATAATAATAAGATAGGGTACTATAAATGTTTTAAATTAGAAATTTGGTGTTTGATGAGGCTCTTGAAAACCTTGGAAACAGGTGAAATGTCTTCGTTAGGAAAAAAAATACGAGAATATCCGCTGAAACGTCTCAAAAGTTTTTCTGGAGAATAAATGGTTAGACGTTGGAGTGGAGGTACGGGGTTCGATCCAGGCTGGCAATTAAAAATTTCTACGGGCTGAAAACTCGGCTCCCTCACTAACCCTACTAACACTCTACTTATGTGCTGTCTAAATGGGCTTTGTTCCCGGTGACATTAAATAAAAAAAAAATAAAAAAAAGTGGTTAGACTATAAGAGGAAATCTTGTATTTCTTTTTTCTAACAAAGACATTCTACCTGTTTCCAAGGTTTTCAAGAACCTCATCAAACATCAAATTTCTACTTTAATAATAATAATTACACATTGAAGCATCTAGCTGCAGGTAACTTGTCAAAGTGGCTCAAGCCATTTCTCTTAGTAGGTGCGTTACAGTCGCATCCATAAGAACTTTATATAGGTAAATATAAAAACTATGATGTCACCGCAAAAAAAAGAAAAAATTCATTTTATTCATGAGTTTAGAGATGTAATGAATTGTGATGCTTTGATATTTCTATGGATATTCACAACAAGAAAAACAACATAATAGCTGTTATCATCACATTTTTTGTATGAATATCTTAAAAATTGCCGATTTTTATTGATGCCAAATTTTCGTGGTTTATTATTTTTGTTTTTAATTGAATCGAATCCAAGAAGGGCCGCACTAGTAAGATGTAGCTCCTATGGATCTCGAAAGACCCTTGCATTACCTGTTGAAGATTAAATATTTAGTCGAAAAGTCGTCAATAGAATGTTAAATTTTTCTTTTCCTGGCTTTCTATTCTCTTATTTTAACTTAATAAAAATAATAATTACACATTGAATCACCTATCATGTAGGTATATTGAAAAAAAAGTTGGTTCCTACGAGGAAGAAATTATAAAAAAAAAAAAAAAAAAATTGAAAATATTTTAATAAATTTAAAAGAAAAAAAAAATATTTCTCTATTGGCGAAAATCACGATATAGGTGACATCTCTTCTAATTATATATAATAAATAATTACATGTAATAGAATAGGCTGTTTTTCTTTAAAATGATATGTGACAGAGTTAAAATTATGCATGAAGACCAAAATTTGACAAAGGCATAATAAAAAATAAATAAATAAATAAAAATGTACTGTTTTATTAAGGGAGAATGGTGTGGGTTTTTGGTGAAACATTTTAAATAGAATAAAGAAAATTTTTAAAATTTAAAATATTAAATATAATACTAGTTAGGTTTCACAAAAATAAAAGATAAGATGCTTGTTTAGCACGACTCTTTATAAATGTACTGTATAATAGTGAATTTTCACCTTCCTGACATCTGGTAGCAGAATATATTTTTTTTTAATGTCTTCTGAAACGAATTCATTTGGCCCACCTTCCGTCAATAGATTACAAAATTTACATAAATTAATTATATGGTACATATATCAAATTAAAATAATTTCTCATTAATATTTTATAATTAGATAAATTAAACAATCAAATAAATAGTTTGAATGCTATTAAGAATTTTATTATAATTTCCCGGAATCAAGGACTAAAAAAGGGATTAAAAAATTTAAATGATTTCATATTGCAGGCAATGGTAATTTACCTAGTACATGATTTTTGTAAAATATATCGATTGCTTTTTAATTTTTAGGACATCGCAGAAAGATATGATTGACATCTCCAATCACAAAATGATATTTCCATCTTGGAAACAATTTCTATTCTCTCATATGAACAATAACATTCACATCCCCGTTAACTAGCGCCTCTTATTCTCATCAATTTGTATCTGAATCATGTTTAATTGACTATTTTTTACTTTATCCAATGCGAAGCATGGGAATAGTATTGTAATCGGTCTCGCGGCAAGCGCGACTTCAAAGGGTCCTCAGGTAAAGACTACGGTACCCATGGTCTCAATTAAGGTCACAAATTGTAGTATTCAATTAGATTGAATTTTAGCAAGTGACGGTTTTGCCAAAAATTACCTGGGATCTCGTCGAGAGGCCAAAAAGTGCCATTTTTTTTGGAAGTGCGTGGGGATGGATGGATGGATGTAATGTATGTATGTTATCGTTTTTTTCGACCACGATTTTTTCCACACCTTTGCACCGATTGAAATGAAATTGAAAACCTACCATTATTTTAGCAAAATGAAGCGCTGATTAGTTTTTGGTTCATATCGGCTCACAAACATTAGTATTATACAACATTATTTATTTCAGCACTTTTTTAGTTTTTTCTAAATATCTTTAAAATGGCTTAACCAATTTTGATGAAGTTTAATATCCTAATTAAGTACCTTGGGGACGACAAACAAGGTTAAATAAAGTTTTTAGTAAAATTATATTTTAAAGTACTTTACTCTAAAGTAAGATTTTTAAATTCTTTAAAATTTATTCATTTTATCTGTTTAATATATAGGACTTATTTAACCTAACTAAGTAAGAGTGGATAGGCTTTTCTCTATGAAATGCTAAAAATTTGGGAGGAAAGTTTATAAGTAATCATAGCAACTGCGTTCTTTTCTTATCCATTACCTTTGCTGAAGACATAGAGGAATCGACTTAAGACCAAAAATAGCGATTGATTCTCATCTAGTACTTGAGGAATAACCATTCTATATTGGGTTTTTGACGTTTCGGTTTTTATTGGTAACCATTGCTGAAGACATAGAGCAATCGACTTAAAATCAAAAATAGCGATTGATTCTCATCTAGTACTTGAGGAATAACAATTCTATATTGGATTTTTGACGTTTCGGTTTTTATTAGTAACCATTGATGAAGACATAGAGGAATCGATTTAAAATCAAAAATAGCGATTGATTCTCATCTAGTACTTGAAGAATAACTATTCTATATTGAATTTTTGACATTTCGGTTATTATTAGTAACCATTGCTGTAGACATGGAGGAATCGACTTAAAATCAAAAATACCCATCGATTCTCATATAATACTCGAGGAATAACACACACACACACTATACTACATGCATGATTATGGTGGCCTGCGAGCAGGAGCTCATTACCTAACCATATTACTGATTCTAACCTGTTTGCGACAGGTAATTTGATGATGATGTTTCAAATTGAATCATCATCATCATGTTTTTTGAAAAACCGCGGTGAGAGCTACTTAGCCGCCCTGAAGGGTGCGTTACCATGTGTCACCGCGAGGACTCGAGGAATAACAATTCTACATTAGATTTTTGACGCTTCGATTATTATTGGTAACCATTGCTGAAGACATGGAAGAATCGGCTTAAAATCAAAAATAACGATCGATTCTTATTTAATACTAGAGGAATAAACTTATTGCATTCCATTTTTGATGTTTTGACTATTAATGGCAACCTCTACTGAAAACGTGGAAGAATCGACTTAAAATCAAAAAGACTAAATTCTTTTATGGCAAACAACTCAAACTTGAGTACTAGATGAGAATCAATCGCTATTTTTGATTTTATGTCGATTCCTCTATGTCTTCAGCAATGGTTACCAATAAAAACCGAAACGTCAAAAATTCAATATAGAATAGTTATTCCTCAAGTACTAGATGAGAATCAATCGCTATTTTTGATTTTAAATCGATTCCCCTATCTCTTCAGCAATGGTTACCAATAAAAACCGAAACGTCAAAAATCCAATGTAGAATGGTTGTTCCTCGATTATTAAATGAGAATCGATCATTATTTTTGAATTAAAGTCAACATGAACTGCAAATTGCAAGTGATATCTGATTAATAATAAAGGAATAAACATATTATTTTTTTATTGTTAAAGGATAAATAATTAATATATCCAGCACATACCAAGCCAGCAAAACATATTAATATTTCAAATGAATTTGGATAAAGTTTAGCAACGATCCGTTGCAGTTTATTTACTCTGTTTGTATCTTTTTACTCCAAGTGAATGAGCCTTTCTAGAATAACATAAATTAATAAATTATTCTTTTTGACTAAAACTTATATAGCCTTGTCTTTTAAAACATTTCAGCTTCTTCGATTCAATAGATAGCAAGTGAGAAATTGTTCTATCCTCGGCCTATCCAGAAAAAATATTTTTTTTAAATTAATCTAAAAAGTTAATACATTTCCATTACTCAACAAATAACTTTCGACATCATCATTGAAGTTTCAATAATTAAATTAAAAGTGATTTCTAAAGAAAGTTTTTCTAAATTAGTTAATTAGAAATTTTAAGAAAAATCAATAACGTGGTTGGATGTTTCTTTCTAATCTATTTAGTTGCCTTCCCAGCTTGTCTAGTTGATTTCCTGAAGAATGATGAACGGAAAACTGAGCCTGGCACCTCAAAAAGGTAACCCTTCCTTCCTCCCTCGTGGACAAGGGGTGAGAAATCAAAGTCACGGCTTGAATTCTGGTTAATGATAAATTCCTGGGTGCGGTAAGCGATCCGAGAACAAGTTCCTTCAAGTAAACCACAAGATTCTCATTAGAAGAGAATCAAATAGAAAAGGGACGGCCGAAAAGATGTGGCCTTCGAGGGAGGAACTACACTAGTACACTCAGATCGCTTATTAATGGTTACTTTCAAAGCAACTAAATTCAAATTTTAAGCTAGATATCGGTTCGTATTGTGTTTTAAATTAGTAGACTTATCAATTATTATATGTTGATCAGAAACGTAGATGCAGTGTAGATAAATTGTTTGCTGTTTATAATTCTATACTAGGTGCTGATGTAAAGGCACGGATAAATAAATAAATAAACTGCAACGGATCGTTGCTAAACTTTATCCAAATTCATTTGAAATATTAATATGTTTGTTCCTTTATTATTAATCAGATATCACTTGCAATTTGTAGTTCATATTGAAATTAATTCAAAAATAATTCTCATTTAAGAGTCGAGGAATAACCATTCTACATTGGATTTTTGACGTTTCGGTTTTTATTGGTAACCATTGCTGAAGACATAGAGGAATCGACTTAAAATCAAAAATAGCCATCGATTCTCATCTAATACTTGAGGAATAACAATTCTAAATTAGGTTTTTGACGTTTCGATTATTATTGGTAACCATTGCTGAAGACATGGAGGACTCAAGCTTGAGTTGTTTACCAAAAAAGAATTTAGTCTTTTTGATTTTAAGTCGATTCTTCTACATTTTCAGTAGAGGTTTCCATTAATAGTCAAAACATCAAAAATGGAATTCAATAAGGTTATTCCTCTAGTATTAGATAAGAATCGATCGTTATTTTTGATTTTAAGTCGATTCCTCCATGTCTTCAGCAATGGTTACCAATAATAATCGAAACGTCAAAAACCTAATGTAGAATTGTTATTCCTCAAGTATTAGATGAGAATCAATCGCTATTTTTGATTTTAAGTCGATTCCTCTATGTCTTCAGCAATGGTTACTAATAAAAACCGAAACGTCAAAA
>JALMQS010000899.1:485322-519974 GCA_024734495.1 Forficula auricularia
CTCTATGTCTTCAGCAATGGTTACTAATAAAAACCGAAACGTCAAAAATCCAATATAGAATGATTATTCCTCAAGTACTAGATGAGAATCAATCGCTATTTTTGGTTTAAAATCGATTTCTCTGTCTTCAGCAAAGGTAACGGATAAGAAAACAACGCAGTTGCTATGGTTACTCATAAAAATTCCTCCCAAATTTTTAGCATTTCACAGAGAGAAGCCTATCCATTCTTACTTAAGTTAGGTTAAATGAGCTATATTAAAACGATCAAATGAATAAATTTAAATTTTTTTTTAAAAGTACACTCTTACTTTAGAGTAAAGTACTTTAAAATATAATTTTACTAAAAACTTTATTTAACCTTTTTTGTGGTCCCCAAGGTACTTAATTAGGATATTAAATTTCATCAAAATTGGTTAAGTCATTTTCAAAATATTTAGAAAAAAATAAAAAAGTACCGAAATAAAGTACTAATGTTTGTGGGCCGATATGTACCAAAAACTAATCAGCGCTTCATTTTGTTAAACTAATGGTAGGTTTTCAATTTCATTTCAATCGGTGCAACGGTGTGGAAAAAATCGTGGGCCAAAAAAGCGATAACATACATACATACATCCATCCATACGCACGCACTAAATGAAAAAATCGCCCTTTTTGGCCTCTCGACGAGACCCCATGTAATTTTTGACAAAACCGTCACGTGTTAAAATTCAACCTATATGAATACTACAATTTGTGACTTTAATTGAATCCATGGGTTCCGTAGTCTTTACCTGAGGACACTTTGAAGCCACGAGTGCCCCGAGAGCGATTACAATACTTTACCCATGCTTTGCATTGGATAAAGTAATAAATTATAAATTTTATTTCGATTGATTTTTTTTTTAATTTATTTATTTAGCTTCGGGCCTAAGCCATTTAGTCATGCTCATCGATTAAAATTAATGAAGGATAATTGATTAGACTTGCCGCAATAGTCGCCTCAATCAAAGCCTTGACTATGCGATTCTCAATATCCCTTTTTAAATAATACCAGATATAAAGATTAGATAGCCTCATACTGAAGGAATACCGAATGAGGTTCTTTGGAAGGGAAGCACTGCCCAGGTCCGAGTTCATTGAGTACCTTAATGGGAAAGATTGGGGGTGGGGGGGGGCTGTTGAATACTGCAGAAGCTCATGGAAATATAGATATCAGCTGATTCTTGAATTCAATTATTGGGTGCGTGCGAAAGTTCGTGAGGAGTTTGTGAGTAAAAATCACACAGCGATTAGGCAAACAAAAATCTTTATTCAATCAATGATATATTCTCCATCGTTTTCTTTAATCTTTTTCCAACGTTCTGGCAGCAGACGGATGCCTCGATCATAAAAACTGAGCGGTTTAGATTCGAAGAACGAAGACACGCCGTTTTTTAAGGACTCCAAATAGTCAAAGTTTTTTCCATTTAAATAATTTTGCAATGACCGGAACAAGTGATAGTCAGATGGTGCGATATCAGGAGAATACGGTGGATGCGTTAGGACATCCCATTTCAGGCTTCTCAGCTTGCACAGCGTCTTTTTCGAAACGTGTGGTCTGGCGTTGTCCTGATGAAAGATGACTCCCTTGCGATTTGACAAAATCGGACGTTTCTCTTTGATTTCTCGATTCAAATTGGTTAATTGGCGACAGTACTTTTTCGAATCAATCATTTCGCCAGCAGGGAGAAGCTCAAAATAGATTATGCCCTTGCAATCCCACCAAACTGAGAGCATCACCTTCATCGGGTGTAAACTGGCCTTTGGCATTGCGTCACCATGCTCACCTGGATGTTTCCATGTCCGTTTATACTGAACATTGTTGTAGAGGACCCATTTCTCATCGCCTGTCACTAATTGATCCAAAAACGACTCGTTATTGAGCCGCCCGAGTAAAGAAACGGCCGCAGAAATTCGTTTGATTTTGTTCTTCTCGGTCAGCAAATGGGGCACCCATATATCGAGCTTCAAATCGAATCCCATCTTTTTTAAACGCCGTAAAGCGGTTGATCTGTCAATGTTTAGTGGTGTAGCAACTTCTTCTGTTGAAATTCGCGGGTTATTGGGCACTAAAGTACGCAAAACATTGTCATCAATGTCAGAAGGTCGACCAGAGCGTGGCTCGTCTTCAAGGTTAAATTCTCTACGCCGAAATTTAGCAAACCATTTTTCCACATTTCCTTTAGCTGGTGCTTGATCCTGATAAAGATCTTGAATGTTTTTCACGGCTGCGCCAACGTTTATTCACTTCCGAAACTCGTAAAGCATAACATGCCGTAAATGCACTTTATCGATATTCATTTTTAAAGTGATATTTATCGAAGCAGTTTGTATGAAAACAAATGATTTTTTTTTAATGAAAGCTGAAGACGTCACCTTTCCAAGGATATATAATATGTAGGAGTAGGCATTAATGACAACACGTTACAACTCCATCTATTGAAACTCCGCACGAACTTTTTCACGCACCTCAATATTAATTATCTATTGGAATACACTGTTATAGTTTTTGTATTATTATTATTCTATGTATTATATGCATGATTATATAATTATTATACTCACTCACTCAAACGGTCGAGTCGACCATGAGTAAAATGTGTTTGTATTTTTTTCTTTGATTTACTAACCCCCCCTTACATGAATATAAATAATTTTATTAAATATAAGTGAGGGGCCAGGTTGTATGGTAAAGCCAAGTGGATGGTCACATCAGAACATGTCAGCTTATTTAAATAAGAAATTGGAATAGAAAAGACAAATCAATTTATCAAGTGGGATCACAAATAAAACTTAACTATAGTTTTATTCCCGAAACTGTGTGGCGTATTCTATAGTGTATTTCTTCTATCTAAATTTGTGAAATCATTTGACTGGAAACAGGAAGCCAATTACTTTTAATTCAGATGTTAGCTCTAAGAAACCGTTTATAGTTAATTAATTCACGATTCTTATTAATGTATACAATGTCAAGTAATTAATTTTTTAATCAAGGAAGTTACTAATGGAAGTTGATTTTGATATTTCATATTGAATATCTTTTTTCTTTGTTTTATAGCTTCTGACTGATCTTTTAAAAGAAATTGATTTTCATGAAAAATCCAGCTAGAATTTTAAAACATTTCAACCAAGTAAATCGTTAATTACCAGATTTTGCTTATTAACCTGATGGGATTCAGCAGCGAACAATAAGATTATTACGAAATTAAGTCTTATCTAGCTTATTCGATTCATCGTAAAACTATCTCTGCCTTTTCCCTTTTAGCCTTCGATTTAAAAGTAAAACGAGACCGTAAATTAGTGTATGTACTAAAATGTCATCTTCTATCAAGCCATTGTAGATCATAAACTAAATAAGATTCAAACTTAAAATTCACAAGTTGTGTGTATTCATTTTCACCTAAATAAATACTTCAATAAAATTTTATTTTAACGATTATCTCGGGGAGAATTTTATATAGAGGCCGAAAATGAAAAATGTTTTTTTGTTATCATGGGCTGTGAGGAATTCCTAGGTGTTCAGAAGAGGTTAATCTTGAAATTATTAAAGGATTCCCAAAATTTACTCATTCCAACGACAAATAAGTACGATTTTGTTAAAGGAGAATGGTGTAAGTTCTTGGTGAAACATATTAAATAAAGTAAAGAAAATTTTTGAAAATTTGTTTTTAAAAAGTTTCTAAAAATTTTCTTTACTTTAATAAGAACGAATTTGATATCTCAAGTATTTTGGATATAAGGTATGTGATCTCACTCGCATTTAGCCGCTTTATAGATATAGACACTATCATGGAGTTTGTTTTAACGAGATAAAATCATAACTCCTGTCCCACCTAAAGCCGGATTTGGGCGAAATATTCAACACCCTTTCGCACTCAAATTGAGACACATTGAACCAACGTATTAATCCACTCGCTTATCTCTATGACTTTTATAGAAACTGGAACCCCTCCTGCGTTTATTTGTGCATCGGCATACTACAATTCTTAATCGTTCAAAACCCGCATCCTCTGGCAAGAACCCGCGATGTATCCAAGTCCTTTACACGATGTGAGAGTCTATCCTGGCTTATAAGTGTTTCGATTTCTTGATGTAATACCTTCTTTCTCCAATATCATAAAAAATGATAATTCAGCCTCCCTTCATATTTTTGAATTTTCGAAAGGCTATCGGCGCAGGCGTCCAAATTCTGAGTCCCGGAGACAATTTGAGCTTTATTACTAAAGACCCTTGCTCTTAAAACCAGAATGTCAGGTCTAAAAACGTCTACTGACTTGGAGTATGGATGACCTTCTCCCACTAGAAATTCCTCACACAATAACTGAGGGAATTTGTTCTGAAATAGATAACATCAAGCCTCGGGATTCTATCAGTATGGGAACGCCAACAATGCTAAATGATATGGGCACTATCCTTTAGACCTCTAGAGTGTTTAGAGCACCAATACTTTTCAGTTTTTATTTTTCCATAAACGTAAATAAACCATCTGACAAACGAAACTATTCAATCGAGTTTTAGATTCAAAAGAAAAACAAATAAATATTTATATTTTTAAATTATCGTCCTTAATGACATTTAATTATGTAAGTTTTCGGGAAAAAGTATAGGGTTTAATGAAAACTCTTTTAAAATAATTTAACCACGTTTCATTAATTAATTTAGACTTTTTGAGGCCCGTAATACAATTATTGCGAGCGTTAACAAGCCCAAATTAAAGAATGAAACGTTTCTAAATTTATTAAAAGGCTTTTTCATTAAACACTCGTCTTCTTCCTACAACCAATTTAATAAATATTTATAACAAAGACTGAGATAAAATCCAAAAAAATTCAAAACTATTCTCTCTAACATAATATACGTACAATATACCATGTATTCATTTGTATATAGGTGTATGTTTATTTGCATCAAGCAGAGGACAACCTCTTTGTTTCTCTTTATAAAAATACTAGTATTCTTATGGTGGAAATGTTTTTGTTACACTGATAATTTTTTCTGCCAATAGATGTCGTGAAGGGTGAATTCCTCTGATTTCATATCGAAGAGATGTCACGCCTATTCTGATTTTTTTGCTAATTTAGTAGATAATTTTTCTTAAATATCAGAAGGGTTGTGGGAAAATTATAAAAAAATAACATAAATAAGAAATGCAGAATAATAAATTGTATAGACTATTTATTTGTTAGGTCGTGTATTAATTTCTCAAATTCACTGTACCTATACCTGAATTTACACGCTCCTATATTATTACACCATGCATGGTTCCCATTCAACATTCGTTAATCGTTTTCAATTTCCTTTCAGGTGAAGTCTAATTGCAAAAATTAGATAATTTTTTATCTGAATTCATGTTTCGAGCTAAATATCTGACATCTTCAATCCCTAGTGGTTCTCTAAAAGGAAAAATATAACTCATCTAAAAATGCACGAGTATAAAATAACACGATCATCCAGGGAAAAATATTTTTTCTTTACCTTTCATTCCAATTATAATTTACGGCTCTCGGGAGGATTACCATGCTTACTTGCTTATAGAACTTGAAATTCATCTCACTTAATTGGAATGAAATTAAGTGAATAAAATTTTCAACACAATACATCGGAAGAAAATTGCAAAAATAAATAAATAAAAATATCAGCAAGTGGATTGAAAAAAAAAAAAAATAACTCAATTTCCAGTGAGACAAGAAATATTTCCTAATTAAAAAACAAAAAATAAATGCGATTTATTATAAACAAATTTTAGAGGGTGAAAAATATCTAAATTAGAATATTTTATTCAAAAAATGAAGGATGTGGAATGTGGGTGTTATTCTACAGAGGATTAAGAATTTGAATGAGGACACTTAAATGCGAACACGCGTCAGACCAGTCTTCGGAATGGTTATTTTATAATTATTTATTTATTATTCGATGAAAATGGTAATTCTAGTTTTATGCATTTTCAACCACTCGACTTTCTTGTCGAAATATTCACACTTGACTATAATTAAGAGAGTTGACACCGTACACTCACTGGCAAACATTTGAGACAGATCGGCCTTTATTTTTCCCCCCCTCAAAGCCAAAACTTATAAATAAGTAGTGCGTGTGCCTAGCCGGCGAGACACGCACATATATGCAAAAGCCGTGTCTGTGTATACGCCTCAAGTAAAAGAAACACTTGTCAACGCCGCGTTAGAGCGCATGCACATTGGATATATTTGAATATAAATACGCTAGCATATTTATTCCTAGTTATTTAGTTTATGTTATTCTAGAGTTGTATTCTTCTACACTCATAATGGACATAATGGAAAAAAAGTTATTTGATTGTATATTTCGAGGGGATGATCTTTTAACAGTGTGCGATGTTGCCACGTTTCAAAAGTGAATTTGAGGTGTTTTCGAAAGAAATCATTTTTCTTGACTTTATTAATTTATATCGAGAAATCTAGTAGACTAATCAATTTGAATTTTTTTACACAGTTCAGTCAATACTTAAAGAGAGAATACCTAAAATTTCAACGCATTTTCATTGTCATTAAATATGATTTTTTTATAATTCGATCACAATAAGTCGAAATATAGTAATATCCAACTCTTTTATCCCTATGACCTCCAGAGACTGGAACTCGCTCCCTGCCACCATTTTTCCCGAGACTTATAACCTTCAGCTATTTAAGACCCGTATTCACAGATACCTTCGAACCCCGCCCAACCCATAAAATTCTTTCTTCTTCTTTTCACGGTGGAGGGGCCAACCCAGGCCTTTAGGGGTTGCACCTTTTTGGTGTAACTCCTTCTCTCATCATTATCATAAAAAAAAATATCCGATAAGGATATTTGTTAATTTAAAAATTAATTATATCCGGAAGGAGCTCTCAGAATTTCATGAAATTTTATTTTTCATAAATATTTATAAATTTCCAAAGTTTAAAAAAAATCTGATTGTAATCGTTTAGAGTTTAGGGCAAGGGTGGGCAAAAGCCGGCCCGTGGGCCGGATCCGGCCCTTTTGCTTACTTTATCCGGCCCGTTGAAAAATCCCGCATGCAATTTTAAATAATGAAATATATAAATAATAGAGAGTATTATAATTTCGAACACCCGTAACCATATCCCTACTTTAATGTAAGCAACATACTCTCATAAAGCCGGTGATCGGCTGACTACATAGAATTGAACGCGCACTCCTCTCACTCTTCGAGGGACGACTCGCGTACTGTTTATTTTGATTTAGCACTGGTCGCATACTCGTCAATTCTTTTGAGACTAATGTTTGTTATTTTGCAAAATATAATAATAATATAATAATAATATAATAATAAATATAAAAAGTGGACTTTTTGTAAGTAAAATTTTAAAACATTGGTTTTATTTTATTGTATTTATTAAATTATTTATTTGTAGGCCTTTGTAAAATGAGTCAATCTAAAAAAAGAAAAGTTGATTTGGAATGCAGAAATTTCAATGAAGCATGGACGGTAAAATACCTTTTTATAAACATTGATAAGAAAGCAAGTTGTTTAGTCTGTCAGGAAACAATTGCTGGTTTCAAGGAATACAATTTAAACAGGCATTTTAAATCAAAACATCCAAAATATGCATCACTTTCTTTAAAAGAACTGCAAAATGCAGCAGAAAACTTGGCAAAAAACTTGAATAAGCAAAAAAATATTTTTAGCAAACAAAGTAATCTACCACAAAAGCAAGTTATGTTGTTGCACATAAAATTGCTAAGTTCTGTAAACCGTTTACTAAAGCAGAATTTGTTAAACAATGCATGATACAAGTGTCGGAGATATGTTGTCCTGAAAAGAAACATATTTTTGAAAATGAAAGCCTTTCGAGAAGAACAATAGTACGACGGATCGAAAATAGTTCAGGAAATTTACTTGACCAGCTAAGAACAAAAATTGCTGATTTTACATATTGTTCTCTGGCTTTAGATGAGTCCTGCGATATTACTAACACAAGTCAATTATTAATATTTATTCGAGGCATTAACAAGAAATGTGAAAAGAGCGAAGAACTTCTTAGTGTGCATCCAATGAAACATGCAACTGCCGCGGAAGACTTTTTTATCACTGTTGAAGAGTGTTTAGTTAAAGTAAATTTAACTTGGAACAAAATAGTAAGCATCACTACGGATGGTTGTCCTAGTTTAACAGGGAAAAATATGTGCTTACTAAAACGAATCAGCGACAAAGTAAAAGACTTGCAGCCAGAACAAGATATTTTATTTTTACACTGCATTATTTATCAAGAAGTGCTATGTAGAAAAGTCTTGAAATTGAATCACGTTGTTACTGTTGTGACAAAAGTTGTGAATTTTATCCGGGGACGTGCCTTAAATCATAGACAGTTTGTTGAATTTTTGAAAGAAATTGTCCGGGCAGTCCTAGCGCTCTCCGCTAGATGCGCTGCGACCTCATACAAATAGTTTATTCAACTAAACAATACTTTAAGACAATTGTAGTAATAATTCTTTAAGTACTCAACAGTCAAATTGTTAAACACATTGTATATTACGTGAGTCAATCAATCATTAATGAAATAATAAACCAATGAATTAATGAGAGTCGAGTCAACGCATTGAGTGGCGTGAGCCATGATTTTCTTTGAATGTTATAAAAGCGTCAACTCGAATCGAGTTAATTCAGCTACCACCAAAATATGGTTTGCTCATTTGTTTTTGATTATTCATCATCGACTACTTATCTTCCTTCGTGGTTGGAACCACCGTCGAGGCACAGAGGCATTCCCCTCTCCTCCGACAACCAACCCTTCCAATATCGTAGTTAGCATCAGACATCCCCACCACTAACACTGGCGGCGACACCAAACACGCGCAGCCAGTAACAGAAATTGAAAGTGACTTTTACGAAATTCCTTATTACACTGAAGTGAGATGGCTTAGCATCGGTAAAGTTTTGGACAGGTTTCAATATTTGCTTGATGAAATAGTATCCTTCTTGTCGATAAAAGAAAAACTACATGATTTTCCTGAATTGCAAAATGAGGCATGGCTAAACGATTTCTCGTTTTCTGTAGATATCGTAAAATATTTGAATGAACTAAATATAAATCTACATGGGAAAAACCAATTCGCTTTCAATATGCACCGTCAAAGCATTTATGATAAAACTCAATTTATTTGCTGAAAACTTTAATAGAAATTATTAAATCATTTCCCCTCATTACAAACACGACGAGAATCATTGAAAAATACTGATTTTCTTAAATATAGTGCAATTACACAAGACCTGCATTCTGAATTCCAAAGAGGATTTCAAGATTTCAAAGCTATTGAAAAGCCTTTATCATTAATTAGTCAACCTTTCAATTTCGATGTGCAAGAAGCTCCTGTTGAAATTCAACTAGAACTAATTGACTTACAGTCAAATAATTTACTAAAAGAAAATTTTCACTCAAACGAATTGAGTGCTTTCTACGGTGCTTTGAATACAGAACATTTTAAACATTTTTTGAACTATGTTCAAAAATACCTAGTTTTATTTGGTTCGACATATATTTGTGAAAGAACTTTTTCGTTAATGATTTCCACGAAAAATAAATATCGATCACAAATTACTGACGAAAATCTACACTCGGTATTAAGGATTGCTTCAAGTGATTTGAATCCCAATTTTGAAGAAATAATATCAAATGAACATTCGAGATTTCACGTTTCGCATTAACTATAAGTATTCTCAAAGAGAAACAAAGAGGTTGTCCTCTGCTTGATGCAAATAAACATATACACATATATATCAAGATGATATATCTGTATATATATTATTTATTTGTTTGAGACTATAGTTTCGAAGACTTGGTCTTCATCATCAGTCTTTCTTCAATTATAAATGTTTTTCATGGAGTCAATATCATATGGATATTGAAAACTTGGTGTTCCTTCATCACTGGTGGTCGGCTAGGTTGATGAACCAGTGATGGAGGAACACCTCAAATAACCTATATGAAATAAATTAAATTGAAAGTTTTTGCCGAGAGTAGCAGAATTTTTATATATTGAAGGAGACAATAAAAGAGTGTGTCTTCTGCTGGAATTATAAATTTTATTTATTTGTAACGAGACTATAGTTTCGAGGGCTTTGCCCTCTTCATCAGTCTATTACAATGTATTCACAGGAATTAATTAACTATAGTCTCGTTATAAATAAATAAAATTTAAAATTCCAACAGAAGACACACTCTTTTATTGTCTCCTTCAATTTCTTTTTATAATTCTATTTACTATTATATTTACAAAATGCAATATATATTAAATAATTTGTATCGTTAAGATATAAATAAATAACAAAATAAAATCTTTCATTAACTGACTTATTTAATGACCATTAATTTAATATAATGGATCATATTTCTTTAAAAATTACCTGACATATTTTACTGGGCACAATTTGTTCGCAAGTACACCCAAGTAAGACAATTTATTATTACTGTTATATATTATTAACTGTCAAATGTCTTTGTCCAAATACTTTAAAATGATACTTATAGTGTTTTTGTAAAAAAAAATTCTTGGACAGGGAAAAAACTCCACCCAAAACATTCGCGTGTGCACAGCGTACGCGGTATAGTCCTCCGGCCAGGGAGACATTTTGAAAATTTCATTTTGGCCCGCGCTTAGAAGTATTTGCCCACTCCTGGTTTAGGGGGTCAACTCCCTTAACTACTTTCCGCACTAAAGACAGAATAGAGGTAAACTATATTATTTTTAACTCTTCACCATTTTGAAAATTATTTTTTCATAAATCCTTGGGGTGTGATCAGAACGAGGTCTCTAGACTAAAGGTAATTTTTAAATTAAATTAAGTTAGAGAATAAAGAAAAAATTGTATTAGATACAAAAGGATCAACCAATATTCGAAACTGGACCTCTGTGTGACCGGTGCATTGCTTTAATCCACTGAGCTACCATAGAGATCCCAGAATAAAATCCACGCCTAATTTATTTATATGGAGATAGAATTTTATTATTTTGAATTTTTTCTTTAGTCAGGCCACTACAGACCCACAAAAAAAATAATAAAGAAAGATTTTAAAATAATAAAATTCTATCATAAACAAAAATATAGATGTGTAAATAATTGACAATCGGTTATAATAAAAAAGCACTTAGAAATTATTATTATTATTAATGAAATTCTATCTTCATATAGGCATTTGGCATTGATTTTAAACGGGGATCTGTTGTTCATTGGATTGGACAATGGTTTATTCTATAATTAATAATATAATATTTTTTGCTCAAGACATATAAAGATATTTTTACTATACTACTGACAGCAGAATCAGATTGCCGGCTGAAAATATGATTTTGTCATTTTCATTTGGATTTCTATGAATCTAAAATTCATAAAAACTAAACGGTAACTCAAAGTAATGGGGATTTAAACATTCGACTGCCAGAATGAACTTTTTACGAGCTTTTGTTCTTAAGTTACCATAACTTCATATCTCTAGTCTAAAACCTTTTATCTCTATTCGAGGTATATATTTGAAAATAAAATATCAAACTTGGGGTTTCGTGATAAATGGATAGCACATTTCATTATTTACCTTAAAATAAAGTGCTTAGAATAATTATCCGTTAATCTACTTGTGAAATTAAACTCACAATTAAAGTTTTCATCATATGAATATCATTACATTAGTAGATGAAGGAGGTTGCAAATATAAATAGATTGTGCTACAATTTTATAGAGGGAAAATGTTAGTGAAATTCTCTATTAATTAAGCAATTATTTGCCCAATGAGAAACTAAATTAAAGGAATAATATAAAATAGCATAGGATTTGAATAATTTTATGTGATTCCTATAGATTTTCGACTGTTGAATCCGAAAATAAATTTCTTTTTGGATATCACATCATATTTTTTCATAAAGCAAAAATTAATGACGATAGAGGTGTAAAAGTGGTGGGTTTACCCTCATTTGGTCTGTAAAAATGTTTGTTTTTTTAGAATTTTTTACAATCATATCTACTTTGCAGTGGGTATAGTGATGATGGATGTTTGATTTTGACTATGGATATGAGGCTTGGATCTGAGGTGACGTGGGTTTGCTCTTATAGCAATGCTTTGCTTAGATACTATTTCTTGAATGGCGGGTGTTACTCAGGGTAGTCTCTCTCTCAATGCTTGTTGCTGAAATTGATGGAATTTTAAATAAGCTACGTTACTGAATTAAAAAAAAAATGAATTTAAATAATAAAAAAACATTCAAATAAAACAAAAGGGATGGATGTGTGGGTTTCAATAATAATAAAGTTTTTTTGAGAATTATTTAATTTTAACAATGTGAATTTATTTTCTTTTATCCTTAATTGAAATGAACAGAAATAAAATGGGTTGTTTAAGAAAATTGTATGTGAAGATGTTACATTCCTTAAGGACCAAATGTATAGGATAATTCTTCCTTCCGTCACCTTGACTCCAATTTGTACTTCAGGCACCAATAAATGGATATATAGGTACACTCGAAAGGAATTCTCGGTGCCTGGTATGGCCGGTGTTGAAAAGGTTCCAATTTTCACGTTTGCTTCTCTTCTGGTAGCAAGTTGGCTCCAATTAATATATATAGCGAGACAGAGCATAAAAAGAACTGATAGGTCAATTTTGGAATATAAGCACATGATCCCATGCCTAAAGAAAAACGACGGTTCCTGAACAACAGCGAAATCTGAGATTGAAGAAATTATAAAAACCTTCTATAGCGATCTTTATAAATCGTCAAACCCTCCTATTGAAAATAAAAATATACCAACAACTGAGCCACCCTTTTTAGTCTCAGAAATACGATATGCAATAGAGGGTCTGCAAAATGGCAAATCACCCGGTAAAGATGGAATAACAGCAGAAATTCTGAAAGAATGCGGGGCTCCAATCTACCTAGCGATAACTAAACGATTCAATAGATACCTGAGAAGTAAAGTAGTGCCGAAATCATGGAAAGCATCAACAACAGTCAACATATATAAAAAAAGGAGATTAGGAAAATTTGGCAAACTACAGGCCGATCACACTCCTACCAGTGCTATATAAAGTTTTTACCAGATGCCTGCACTCTCGTATCCGAAGAACATTAGAAGAGAGTGAACCAATCGAACAAGCTGGATTTAGGAGAAGTTTTAGCACAATAGATCATATTAGTTCATGCTCAAGAATTATAGAGATAACTCGGGAATACCGGATGCCTCTTATCCTGACCTTTATAGACTATAAAAAAGCTTTTGATTCGGTCGAACCCAGCTTTATCTGGAATGCAGGGTGTGCAGAAGGATTATATCGACCTTCTTGTTGAATGTTATACTGGCTGTTCCACGTTTTTTAAACCGTTCCACCACGAAATAGAAGTCCAAACTAGTAAAGGTGTTCGCCAGGGAGACCCTATATCACGAATTTTGTTCTCGGCCTGTCTGGAGGAAGTAATTAAGCATTGCAAATGGAATAATGGCTTAAGAGTCAATGGTCGGAACCTAAATCACCTAAGATTTACCGACGATATTGTATTGATCACTGGTACACCAGATGAAGCCACATCTATGATAAACTCCCTAAATCGAGAAGGAAAGGAAGTGGGCCTTGTGATAAACACACAAAAAACGAAAGTTATGCGCAATAGTTTCGCACCACAAGACCCAATTTACCTGGATGGGCTCCCACTTGAAGATGTAGGAGAATACATTTATCTAGGCAGATTACTAACAATGTCAAATGACCTCGCTCCGGAACTGCATAGAAGGAGGAAAGCTGGCTGGGCCGCCTTTGGGACTATTCGCACCGTAACTGATGCAACCAATGATTCACGGCTTAAAAGTGAATTATTTAATTCAACGGTACTCCCTGCACTAACTTATGTCAGTGAAACTTGGACTTTGACGAAAGCCCATGAGAACAAAATTAAAACCATCCAAGCGGCACTAGAGCGAAGGCTCGTAGGCATAACACTCCGGACTCAACGATTACATGACCTACATAACACTGATATAAGAAGAATGTCCGGAGTGAAAGATATGCTGGAATTTGTCAACAAGTCGAAGCATAAGTGGGCGGGTCATCTAGTGAGAAGAAATGACGAGAGGTGGAACACATCTTTACAAAAGTGGACTCCTCGATATATAAAAAGACCTCCTGGAAGACCGCCAATCCGATGGCCTGACTCCTTGGACTACAGGAACTCTATTCGACTTCCGGATAGAAGAAGATTGGGGGTGCATTGGAGCACAATAGCGAAGGATAGAGGAGCCTGGAGGAAAAGTTGGGACCCGCGTGCGCCAAACCGCAGCACAGAGGAATGGGTCGAATAAGTATAAGTAAGTATATATAGTGAGTGCCTCGGACATATATATATGAATGGAATGGTCCCTGGTTAGAATGATAATTCGAGATGCTGTATAGAGATATGTAGAAAGATATAGTGAGAGCTTAGGTTCAGAGAGCTCGACAGGGTTGAAAGAGTTAGAAAGTTCTGTGTAGAAAGGGTTGCTGATGTTAGAGAGCTCTCAGTAGAATGTCTATCCTCGAGTCCTTTTGTATGTGTCCGGTTCACAAATTCCTCCTTCCTCCATCCGTCTGTTCATTTTCATGTATTGATTTTTTATTTTTTATTTTTCTTAATGTAAAATTATAAATTGTTTTTTATTTTTCCTCTGAAATTAAAGGGATTATTAGATAATTCTTAAAGATTCACTCAAAGCAATGCATTAATTCTCAATTTCTATTTAAATTTAAATTTGAAGTTATTTTTAATGTTGAAATTTGCTAAATAATTTATATATAGACTAACCTTTATTTTAAATGATTTTAATATTGAACCGTTCTATTTAATAATTTATATATATTTAAGTCAAAAAATTTAATAAAAGCTGGAGTGAGTAATAGGCTTTGGTAGAGGTCACACGTGAGCTGATGCCTCTCTGATTTATCATAATATTTTTTGGGAAATATTTGTTTGTTTTTTGTGATTTTTGTAATAGGAGTGTATGAAGGTACAACCTTTGGAATTCTGTCATCATACCGATTAATTTGAGCTTGTAAAGTGAGTTTTATGCCGTTTTTTTGTGTTGGATATCTGCTGACTTATTGCTGTTTGACCTTTGAGTCTGAACTGTTCGAATTCTATTTTTGTATGGATTATACTTTTCCATTCCAATTTTATATGAGTATTGAATTATTTCCAAATCTCTGTCAAAAAATAAAATTAAAAAAAAAAAAAAACTTTCCAAAGCTGTTCCGTTTCCGTTGATCTGGCCCTGATCGGCCTCTGGGCGCCCTCATTTTTCCATCTTCTGTTCCGTCTGCCCACGGTGGTTGTTTGTTTACTGTCCGCTGTTGGCTCCTTCAGCCCTGAGTAATTTCCCAAAATTGCAAATATGGATGAATTAACGAAAATGTTTGAGAGCTTCAAAGTAGAGATGAGGCAGGTGATAAGAGAGGAGATAAGTAGTTTGAACATTATGTCAATTTTGGAAGAACAAAATAAGAAATTTCATAGTTTGGAGAGCGAAAACCGGGAATTGACGGAGGCGCTAGTTAAACAGCGGGGAATGATAGAGGAGTTAAAGAGAAAAGATAACTTAATCTTTCGAGGAATTCAAGATATTGATTTGGAGGATAACACAAAGATGGAGGAACGGGTTTTGGACATCATTAATAACGTAATGTCTGTTCCCATGAATAGCGAAAATATTGACCACATTAGAAGAGTGGGAAATAGAGAGATGAAGAACCGACCCGTTCTCGTTGCTTTTGGTTCTAATAAAAATAAAATGAAGGTATTGCGGAATACAGGGCGGCTGAAAGGCAGTAAAATCTTTGTAAGTGAAGACTATGATAAGGAGGGACAAAATCGGAGATTTCAATTAAATCAGCTGAAGAACAGATACAAAGGTGATGGGCACTCATGTTTAATGAGAAGGGAGGGTCTTTTGGTTGACGGTGAATTTATGCATTATACAAGGCTCATTAGGGAAACCGGTCAGTCGGGGGGCGGGATTGATAGGGTGAGTGATACGGAAGACATGGAAAGGACTGATCAGGGTGCGATGAAGAGGAAGAAGACTAGTGGGGGTGATCTGGGTGTGGCGGTGACACGAACGGGCTTGAATAATTTTTTTTCGAGCTAGAAGTGGCTCCCGGGCGTCGGCCGGATCGAAGGATTAGTGTTTCCGAAGATAAAGATGAAGATCGAGGAATTCGCTTAAATATAGTTGCATATAATAATGCGGGTTTGAAAGGCAAATTAAATAATATGGATTTTTTTGTATTTTTAAGGCAGTATGAAGTGTTTTTACTTTTCGAATTTTTTTTGTTGAAGGGGGGGAATTTTTTTTTTTTTAAAAAAAAAAAAAAAAAATTCGGATTACGAACTGATATTTATTCCAGCAGTTAGAAGAGGAGTGTATGGAAGAGCAAGTGGGGGATCAATATATGGATTTCACAAAGAGACCAAATTTAGTAATCAGGAAAAATTTGTTAAAATGTTAAATACTGATTTGATTGAATTGAAGTCTTATAAGAAAAGTCATTACATCCTGCCGGTTTATTTAAATTTCAATAACTGGGCGGCATATTTTCAAATAATGTACGATTTTATGAGTGAATATCAGAATTTAGAGTTCATTCTTATTGGGGACTTCAATGGCAGAGTGTCCGATCATGGAAATATAGATATCGGCTGATTCTTGAATTCAATTATTAATTATCTAATGGAACAAACTGTTATAGTTGTTTTATTATTATTATTGTATCTATTATATTTTAATGCAATCGAATGCATGATTATATAATTATTGTACTCACTCACTCAAACGGTCGAGTCGACCATGAGTAAAATGTGTTTGTATTTTTTTTCTTTGATTTTTATGTATGTTTCATTGAATACACATTGTTATTATTATTATTATTATTATTATTTAATAAAAGCTAAAAAAAATGAAATAAAATATTATTTCGACCCTCATGTACTAATTTGACCTTTTGCAATTTCATTAGATATTTTGGGTTTACCCTTGGGTATATTGTAACTTATTGGAACAATGAAGAAAAAAAAGGAAATACATAAAATCTTAATTTTTGAGTAGGTAAGTTATGAGGGTTTGAAGCGTGAAAAACGAGAAGTGAAACTTGCTTTATTTTGGCATATAGAAATGATTTTATTTTTTAGATTTTTTTAATCATCTTCTTTTAGAGAATAAAAAAATTAAATTCCAAAATTTTAATTTTTGACTAAATTATGGGTGTATAAATTAGAATATACCCAATACAGTGGCTTGCGGTCCATGGATGCTGTTGATGAGGCGCATCCCTAAAATTTCATAAATATATAACGCAACTTCAAAATTTGAGGAGGATCTTTAAATTTTCAAATTATTATCCGTTATTTCAAATATTTCTATAACAAACATTTTTTGTTATGAAAAAATATATTGATTCTTGAAATGTAATAAAATTGTTGCACAGTTTCAATGAATGCATGAACGATTTTTCCGAAAAGAGTGCGGATAGAAGGTTTTAAGGCCCTGCCTGGTATATCTTCCAGTTTAAGCAGGTCAGACAAGTCCAGACGAGTTTTAGTCGAATCAAAATTGTTCTCGCTGAGGAACTATTAAAATAGTGATAATACAAAAAAAGAATAAATAAAGATGATTCGAGAATCTTTAGACTAATCCATTTCTAAAAACTCTCAATAAACAAGATTGGAAATAACTAAGAGTGCTATAGAGAAGTCATAGCTTGCTTATATAGAATTAGGAGAAATTTAAGATTTTCTTATAGGACAGGCTGATCATTGAGGATGATGGTCGATTTCCATCTCAGGTACTGTGGAGTTGAAGTCTCAAAATTTAATTTCTGACTCTTACCCTAACTTACACAAGCAGTATCCGTTTGGCGCCAAGGTCCCAAAATATATATTTCAAAAATCTATTGTTGAATTTGAAAAATAACGAAAATAATGCCGTATTCGATGAAATTTGCAAAAAAAAGCGAAGTTTAAAATCAAAATTTCAAAAAAATGTAGAGTACTTTTTGGAAAGGATCCCCTGAATAAAAAGCCACCAACCGCCATTGACCCAATAATATTAACAACTTTTTCAAAGTTGAATTTCGTAGGCCTGTGTAATCCGACATGACTTGTTTTTGTTTACCTACCAAAAGATATGTTTCGACGGAAACCAACTATACTATTAGATATATTTAATTTGGCGCAGACCCCGATTCAAAAGTCCTGAACAGAACGTGGATGCTAGAAAGATGGCAACACAGATGGGAAAATGCGGATCAGGGGAGGTGGACCTACCGCCTTATCCCTGACCTGCAAGTTTGGTGTCAGCGTAGGCACGGAGAGCTGGACTACTACCTAACACAGGCATTGAGCGGGCATGGCAACTTCGGAACCTACTTGAGGAAAATGAATCTGAGAGATAACGACCAATGTGGTCTGTGTGGCTCGGCAGATTCACCAGAACACACAATTTTTCTTTGCAAGAAATGGGCTGACAGGAGGTCCCGGGCTGAGACAGTGCTTGGATCCACGCTTTCAGTGGATAATGTCCTGACACTGATGCTAGAGAGTCCGAATAACTGGAAAGTCGTTGCTAATCTGTGTAAGGACATCCTGCACAACAAGGACAACAACTAGAGAAGATCGCCCACCTCCTCTGAAGTAATGCGACAAGCGGTCCCGGAGGAGGGGTGAAACGGGGAATGGGGGGGTTTTAGCCGGTGGGAGTCCGGCACTACCTTAGGGTGTCCGTACGGATTTCCCCTCCACAAAAAAAAAAGATATATTTAATGAAATAAACAGAAACATTTAAAAAGGACTCCTGGTTCAGATGTCGGAACATTGTGCATTTTTATCAGATTACTTCATTCAAAATGCATAATAACTTTAGTTTCAGCAGAAACTTCTCTAGGGTCAAATGCACTCCTCTGGTACAAGTCATATAAATATTTCGGATAATTAAGTCCACTTTTTTAATAATAGCCTGAATTTAAGAATTTTCTGAATGTTTTATTTCAAATATTATTTAAATATTTATATGAGTAATGTTAATTGTTATGGGGTGTACTTGAGCACCCCTAACTTAGAGTCCGCGCCACTCTCCTTCACGGCAGGGCAACTTACGTCATGTAGACATTCTCATCTTCATTTGGCCTCAAATATTCTGGCTATTTGTATATATTTTCTGACTATGTAAAAAAAAATGTTTTTTCCTTTTGTATTCTTGTAAAGGGCTGGCCCCCTCTGCGTGGAGCAAATAAAGTATAATAGCCAAATGCCTCGTCATCTAATTAGTGACGCGCACGAATGGGTTAACGAGATTTCCACTGTCCCTATTTCAGGGACGGGTTTCTTCCATTCGTGTTTACCTTTAAGAGAGCCATAGTTTAGCAACCGATACCCTTCACGTGGGTCCCGTTGTAAGTAGCCTTAGAGTGAAACCAATAATCGCCTCTGTGAAACTTGAATGATACACGTCAAAATTACAAAAGCTGGGAGAAAAATGTGTAGATTTTGGAACCGCACATGTATCTCTTCTCACACCACCTCTCGAGGTTTCAAGAAGTCAAAATGCTACTCCCAGCGGCGACAGAGTATGTGCAGGCCTTGGCCAGGATCGGCTGTTGTACTGGTGCGGTGAATATTTTCAATATGTTCCGCGAGAGAGGGGTCAAAGACCTAAGGGGCTTAACGAGAATTAGCCGTTTTGGGAAATTGGCTGAAAACCCTCAACAACCAGTAAAGCTATTAGAAAGGGCGCAGCGTAGAAGTCCATGAAACAATTCAAAAGGATGGAGCTGTATTTAGCTGCCGGCGAGGCATAAGAAGCGTAGTTCTAAAACGCCAGCATGACGCTGTTGAGAACGTCTGTATAATTAGATCAACAGCCTTACCATGTCAGTTTGCTAGAAGAGCTAGCGCCTCTTCCATGCTTGAAATAAACTCGCAGTACACACTGTTTGAACGCTACTCGACAGAAACGGGACCCTGCGATCCCGCTGTGAAGTGGTGCAAGTCTGTGTGCAACGACATTAAGCCGGAACAAGTACCATGGCTCAAGTCACGATAAAAGAAATGGTCACCCTTCCAGACTTAATGAGACCAAAACTGAATTGGCCCATAAGGTGATTTGTTAGCACAGTCAGGTAGCCGCGTCGTTACGGACGCGAAACGGAAACCCGATTGTCGTTTTTGCTGATTTTTCGGTGCTTGTTCGGCGACCAGTGATTTCAGATCAGGCGATGAATGGAGTTGCACCCATTTCAGTCCAATTGCATTAAGGCTCATCTCGTGTCTGGATAGTGGAAATTGTATCCAAAACAGAAGAACCGGATCATGAAAATGCGCAAGAGAAGGCTCGCCTAACCCCCAACGAGGGTTATAAAAACATCGGTAGCATAGGGTTTGGAGAAAGCCCATAGGGACGGAAGTCTCTATCTCCATTCCCTGAGGAACGGCTTCGTGCGGGGGGTGGTTTCGCTGATAGTTGTTAACTTGCCAGTTACTGACTGTATCATGACTGGCGAGGGGGCCTCACGTTCCCACCGTGAGCACGTATGACTTCGAGCATGCAGGCATGGATAGATCATCCGTGGTATATTCTTGCCGCACTCATGACGAAAGTCATCTGAGTGTGTCAGTTGGCCTTGGGGAGTTAGAGCATCCCGAAAGCTAGGTATCTCCAAGTAAAATAAATCCAGGACGTCAAGTTCTGTTTCAATACTATTGTCCTAAACGTCTTCTGTTGTCGTAGAGGATCCACTTTTCATCACACGTGGCGATCCGATCCAAAAAAGGATCGTTTTGGTTGCACAAAAGCAAAGAAGAACTGACCTCAAAACGTGACAATTTCTGTCGATCGTTCAAATCGTGGGGCACCCACTTTTCGAGCTTTTTGACCTTTCCAATACGTTTTAAACCATCAAAAACCGCATGGGAGCTGACGCCCAGTTCTTCCGCCATCCCACACGCACTGTTTGTAATGCTTCATTCTCCACCAGGGTCCTCAAATCCTCGTCTTGGATTACTCTAGGTCGACCACTTCAGGGCTCATCTTCGAGGCTAAAATCTCCTGAACGAAATTTCACAAACCAACGTCGAACAGTGCGTTCATTAACACTATTATTGCCAAATGCCTGGATAATTTTTCGGGCTGTTTCGGCAGCGCTTTGGTTCAAAAATTTGAGCCGAAAATCGCTTAACGACATCATATAGTAATAACCTGAATAGAGGCAAAAAATTAAAATTTGGAAAAAAAATGAACAGCATCAATGTATAGAGTACACACTTCTCTATCGATCAGTACCTATATACCACGACACAGTAGAATAAATATTTATTGAGATATGGAGCTACAAAAAGACATGACATTAAAAAGGAGAAAACCTTTGAAACAACCTAATATTATTTTATGTAACGATGCTTTTATAAAGCTCGAATCTTTGTTTCGCGTTCATACAACGAATAATAAAAAGAATGAATTTTTTTTATTTTGTTGACAATAGGAGAGATGGAATCAATCTCATATTCTGTTTAATAATGGAGTCAGTGATCCTTGTACCCGACCAGAGATACGGAAAATAGAGAGAATTAAAAAAAATTCTTCTATATCAGGGTTGGGGTGATGATAAGGAGTCAAGGTCGTTTGTCTTTCTAAGAAAATCCATTAAAATATGGTAATTATCATAAAATTTACACCTTTTTTAATTTAATATTAAACAGGTATTTTTTTTAATTTTTCTCTTTTTAAATATACCTACAGGGTCATTGAAAAAAGGTGTGCGTGGTTTAAATCTAATCTGGCATTCGTAATCTGGATGTTTTTTATGTTAAAATGTAAAGAAACATCCTGAATTTTATTTTCAATCACCGCGGTGGGCTATAAAATGGGCTGTGATGATGAGTAGACGCAATCTTGACTTACATTATTTCAGAAAGTACCTAACATCGTCAATAGAAAGCAAAATATGTTTTACGGTATGTTCCGTTCGGTCTTTTCCGTTAGGGCACGCGGGGTTTCCCGCTTGATGGGGGCCTCGAAATGACGTCGACGTAGTTTAACTTGCACGTAAAATTTTTGTAGTCATCTTAATATCAGGTTGCGGTTGCTT
Source organism: Forficula auricularia (assembly GCA_024734495.1). Taxonomy (NCBI): domain Eukaryota; kingdom Metazoa; phylum Arthropoda; class Insecta; order Dermaptera; family Forficulidae; genus Forficula; species Forficula auricularia. The sequence continues at coordinate 507,466 of JALMQS010000899.1, forward strand.
GCGGCGGTAGATTTATATCAACTTACCGTCAACTTGGTTATCAATGCGAAACTACGCCTTCTAGCGGTTTCTTATAGACATAGAGTCGATATTGTCGTTGGATGGGATTCCCCTTATGTCTCAAACTTAAACGATTCGTTTTGTTCACTTTCTTATTTGTTATAAATTTGTAAGTATCTTAATAAAGTGCTGTTCATAGTTTTGTAGTCTTTCAAAAAAAAAACTTGCAGCTCAAAAAGAAAACTACCTAAAACTAACCGCATTTTTACTAAAGATGCAACCCGCAATACAGGTCGTTCAATTTGAATGCATACTTGCCACTCGCAGGCGACATTGAGTCTCCATTATGCGAAATTGTGTTTTATCCGCCTCTGGTTTTATGTTACGCTTAACGGACAATATTCTCGAAATTGAGTTTCCACAGTTATTGTAACGTGGCCGACTTTTCGCTCCCTTCGGCTAGATGCACCTTATCAGCTAGAGATGGCACTGACCAGCCGGGACTAGGCGATTCTGCCGTGCGAAATAAGCCAAATACTGACTGAGGGTTTGGTTCGCGAGGCCAGCCCCTTGAGGCAAATGCCTGGTCGGTCAGTAGGTGCCTCGCCCAAGGCAAAAGTGCCCGTTGGCTCGTCTGAGGCTGCCTCGGCCCGATCCATCGGTTGTCGGTTTTTGTGAATGCTCAAAGGCGCCTCGGGTCGTTTCCTGCGTTTACTCAGGACGGTTCTGCGGCAAACGCCCGTGGCAGCCTCGCGAGGCTGCTCGCTCAGTCAGTATCCGGCTATAGACAGACATGATCATTCCTTTGATAAAGAGACATAATTTACTTTTTGTTTCTCCTAACATGGTTTTAAGATTTGAAACGTCTGTCTCCCTTGTCTATAATTATTGTGTACACAATATTTGATTTCCATTATCTAATTAGTAATATATAAATTTTACTGTTCTGTTATAATATACGTATATAAGTTTATCTATTTAATTAAATTTAGGGAACGGTTTGTTGGTTTAAGCCAATAAGTGAAAGAATATGTGTATTGAGGCTGAAGGGTAAATTTTACAATACTACCATTATCAACGCATATGCACCTACAGATGGAGCGGATGAAGAAACAAAAGAAGAATTCTATGAAGAATTAGATAGAGTATTTCAATTGGTCCCAACATATGACTCAAAAATAATCATTGGTCAAAAATAATCATTTATACATACAGTTATCCTTTAGCCAAATAACTAACACATAAATGTACACATATTGCGAGCATTTGGCCAGTTAAATAACTATTGCGTGCACTCACGTACGTGTACATTAATTTTTTTTTTACAGTAAGAGGCGAACTGTCAAATAACAGATCGCCTTCTCCAGAAAATAAATAAATTGTAACGTTTTTAATTAAAACGTTATTTTAAATTAGAAATATTTGAATTGTCCCAGGCTCGTCTTAGGCCATGCAGAGGACATTGGGCACACAGAAATTGGGGCTCTTTTAGAAAGTCAAAAAAAAAAACGCGAATGAAAAATCAGAATGCCTCAAAGTCCACTTTTTTAAGGATATCACTTTCCTTAACAAATTAGTAAGTTATTCTTGTAACATAGTAGTTCGTAATTCATTTTTTTATTCTTTTTAGCTGTGAATCTCCACTGCAATTGGTGACCATTAGGCAAACAAATATCATTGTAGCAACTTCCTTATTCGGGAAAGTTTCTTCTAATTTATTTACCTTTATTAGGGTATGTAAGGCTGAGATACTCAAGTCCGCCGATTTATTTGCAAGGTTTTTCAAGTAGTGCCTTAAATGAAAACATTCTGATTTGAGCTGATTAGCGTTAATGTCTTCGTGATAGAATTCTGCAAATTCTTTGTCAAATAGTCAGAATCGTTTGTTTTTAACTGAGAAAGAAAACTAAAATATTTGCTAACTACCTTGTATGATTCCGATCGATAAGGAGCATCTAATGTGTCGTTTATAGGAATAAATGTTTCTATACATAATTTTTCTATGGATTAATTGTGATGATGCTGGACCCGTGAGTTTATTTGAATAATCTACTTGATGTTGAGTAATAATTTGCTAAAGGAAATAAAATTATTTATTTGTTTGTGTTATTTACTGTGATAGGATTGAAATTGTTCGGTTGATGATTGAATGTTCAAATAAGAGGATAAAATTAAAGTTTTATACTCGTATATAATTTAAATTTAAATATTTGACAAGTCATGACATATTTTCTCCTTCAGAACAAAGAGAATATTTTATAGTTATAACGTTTTTAGAGGAGTGACACATTGATCATTCGATTATCATTTGAAAAAAAAAATTAATAATAAATGTAAAGAATATTATTGAAAGGAGAAAAACTTGTATATTTATATTCTGTAGTCTGATAAGAAGAATGGGAAAAAATTATAGAAAGAAATGCGAGAGGTAATTAGATTGGTGATATGTACATATTGTATTGTAACGAAACAAATAAGACATTTTTAAGTTAAATTGAAAGTTTTTGTGCCTAGGGTAGCAGAATTTTTATATATTGAATGAGCAAATAAAAGAGTGTGTCTTCTGCTGGATAACGTTTTACTGGAATCGTTATAAATAAAATTTATAATTCCAGCAGAAGACACACTCTTTTATTGTCTCCTTCGAAATATTTTTAAGGTTCTGATGAAGGCGTAAGCCGAAACGATGTAAAAATTGGCCACCATTGTTAACCTGGAAATAAAAAGACCTTTTATAATAAATAATATATTTATTTATTCTTATAATAACCGTCCATCCTGAGTTTTGACCGAGTAAAACAGCATCGAGTAGAATAATCAAATTTTCTAAGGATATTAAAAAATCCGAGAAAAGTTTGAAAGAAAATAATTTAAAATATTTATATTCTATATACATATATACCTAACTTATGTTATGTACCATATACGTTTAATTAAATCAAGCAAAGGACAACCTCATTGATTTCTCTTTATGAATGAACAACTCTTCTACTCTCGCCAAACAAAATCTTTTCCATCGAGTAATTATATTTGTTATGCAAATGAACTCAAAAGGTTTGTTGTTTTGTCAACAGGTGTTTTGTTTCCTCGACCATCAAGACGCATTTCCATAAAACATAAATCAAGAATAAGAAAGAATGAATAAATAACGATCGGAACATGACGCATTGTTGATATACAATTGATTGTCAGTGCAGCAACAGTGGGTGAATAATAATCGATTGAAATCATGGATCATGATTTGAGAAACATTTACTCGATTGCCCAAAGATCCACTGTATAAGGCCGAGGACATTATTTATCTCTCTCGATTTTCATTTTGCTTACAATAAATAAAACTCGCCGAGCCACAAATCATCCTTTTGGATTGTCAGAGTTGCTCCCTCTCGATCTGCCATCTTTGTAACGTTCCCCTCAATTTGCTTGTTTTAAAGCACTGCTTTCGAACTCGGCTCACTTTAGTATTAAAACATATTAGGAAAATAATTCGTCATTTAAATTGCATGAGAGGTTTGTTTAAGAGTTTAAGAAAACGGTGACTAATGATTCAATACATAAGCGAGAAGTTTCATCAAATAAAGAGTTAAAAGCTTCCCTATCGACTAATTATTCAAAATGCAAAATATATGCCATACGACAAAACGAAATTGAAGAAACAAGAATATAAAGTAGATAGCATAGTAGATAAGAATTTCGTATAAACGAAAAACAGAACCATATTACTGTCAATAAAATGTATATCTGTCTGTCCCTCTGTCAGCAGGGGTGCTGAGAGAAATATCGGGGCAAACCCTTTTATGGGGACCCTCCATTTATAAATGTGAAATTTACAGATGTGAAATGAAAAACATTCGACTCAAACTCACTAGAATTCAGGGATAAAATTTCAATGCTAGGCGTAACTCTAGAGTCTGACCTTTCATGGAATGACCATATCTTATCCATTGCTAAAGCTGCAGCACGCAAGCTTGGTCTCCTATTTAGGTCTAGACGCTGTTATACTCCCAGTCAACTTCTTATACTGTATAAGGCTCAAATTCGTCCCTGAATCGAATGTGGCTCTCATCTGTGGAGGGGAGCCTCCAAGCATTCTCTTGCTACACTGGATGCAATTCAGAAGGGAGCAATTAAACTAATAGGAGACCCGGCTCTAACCAACTCACTCGACTCCCTGGCTCATCGAAGAACAGTTTCTGCCCTTTCCCTATACAACAGGTACTATCACGGTGTCTGTTCAATCGAGCTGAAATCAATTATCCCCCCTAATGCCCTCTTTGCGAGAAACACGCGGTTTTCAAACGGTCAGCACCCCTTCGCTGTCAAATTGGTTAAACGTCGAACAAGCGCTTTCGCCAACTCTTTTGTCCCTATGACCTCCAGAGACTGGAACTCGGTCCCTGCCACCATCTTTCCCGCGACTTATAACCTTCAGCTATTTAAGACCCGTATCCACAGATACCTTCGACCCGCCTCCCAACCCATAAAATGCTTTCTTCTTTTCACGATGGAGGGGCCAACCCAGGCCTTTAGGGGTTGCACCTTTTTGGTGTAACTCCTTCTCTCATCATTATCATAAAAAAACAAACTAAGTACTAAGCTTGAGCAACTGTAACTAGAGATTGCAATCCGGAAAACCGGATCTGGTAATCCTGCGGATCCCGGCATCATTTTACGTCTATCGGATCGGGCATGATTTTCCAGATCCAGTAAATTAAAAAAAATGCATACACGCCGATTTTTTGGAAAAATACTCGCTGTGCATGAGTAGGTATTTAAATAGGTGATGGAGTGTGCGACGACCGTTGGCTGCATTTGTAGCACTATAAAAAGTCGATTAGCTGATGACATAATTGACAGAATTTGTTTCCTCAGATCTTTTTTTCAAAACCAAATGTTATTTTTTTATAATAATTTAAAATAAGTATCTTAAAAATAAGATTAAGTTTTAAGCCCTTATTGTGATTATATAGCGCCATTGATTATACCGATTTATAATTATTGTAATAATTTCAAGAATAAGACTGCTGGTGTGCCTAAATTACCTAATTCTTGTGATCTCATTTGATTAAGATTGATTTAGTTAGATTTAATATAAGTCACTGTGGGAGAGCCCTATGCCCCTCGGGGCCTGGTTCCTTTATATCTTGTATATAGTGTAATTATAAATTCAAACATGTATTACTATAAGAAAAAAAACAATAATAATAACGATATTAATTAATTAATTGTATATAAATGTAAAATGTAATTTGAACCAATAAAGGCTTAAAAATACAAAATAAATATAAGTCACTAACATTACAAGATATCATTAATAAGATTTGCCCTGAAATCTAGTAAGACTTAATTTAACTGCCTGATATTATCTTATTATTACTAATATTATTATTTCTTCATTAATTATGGTATAGTAGTACATAGTATCCTATGTCCGGTCGGATCCGTCCGGATTCGTCCTGATTGCAATCCCTAACTGTAACTGGAAGAGAGCGTTCTTATGTTATTGAGGGTATCGGAATCCAGACAAAGACAGACAGAAAAAATAAAGCTTTAAAATGATTTTTCTTTACGTCTAGACATTTTTTTAGCAAAATAGCAAATATTTTTTTTTTTTTTTGCGTTAATTCAATACTCGTTAATTCAATACTCCTCCCGGTAGGCAGACTTTACTTGCCTCCTCTGCATTTCAAGCAAAATAAACATAAAATATGTAAGGGAATTGAGCCCCTTGATATCACTGGACCCAGGGGCAGATTAACTAATTTGAGGGGTCCTAGGCAAAATATTTTTTGCTTCTATTTAGTGCCATGATCCAAATAATACTTAAATTTATATAAAACAAACAATTTAATTTATATTAATAAAAATCGAAATATATTTTATAAACCATTTGTACTCTGTAATTACAGCTTACATTTCAATTTATAGCAAATTTGCTTATCGCATCATTGTAGTTAGACTAGATTCACTGCTTAATATAGTTAATAGTTTACATCTTTGCTGCTTCATTTTCTATCAAATTTGTTTATGTACTCCAGGCCTGTCCAACCTGCGGCCGGCGGGCCGCATGCAGCTTAGCACAGCAATTAATGAGGCCCGACATAAAATTATAAATTTCCTTAAAACATTGAGATTTTTATGTTACTGGAAAAGATAGATATCTGATACAATTTGACCTGATATTTTTTTTTCTAAAATAAGAAGAAATGAGAAAATCTCCCCAAAAGGTTTCGAAGAATAAAAATATGATTTTCAATTTTAAATGTTCAAAAATATATCGAGATTTCCGAAAAAATAATCACAATTTTGAGCCATTTTTATTAGATTTAAGTATTTTAACTGCAACCTTTCTGATTGAATGTATGGCACTGCAATCAGACACTGAACTGAAAGAAATATTTAAAAATGTCTCCTTATTAAAATTTCATAAAAATTGACTACCCAGAAACAAATATTCCTCCTAGCTTCACAATAATTAATCACTTTTTAGAAATATGAATTTACATATAATTACCTACCTATAGCTATTTTCTAGAATAAAATTTACTAAAACCAAAATTATAAGCTCAACTATCAGATGACATAAATAAACAAGTTTAGAATAATTAAAAATTATTTTTCATCTCATTTTCCCATTTTTTTAAATATTTATTATTTCAGTAATTAAAAATAATTAATCTAGAAAAATGACTAAAAAGTGCACTGATAGGATGATCTTTCTTTATAGCAGCTAAGGCAAGGATTCAAGTACAAGTTCAGACCTGTTTTAGACTAGTAGAAGTTGATTTCTTAAATTCTATTAGTCTAGAAATGGGCTTTTCACTATTGCACTTGGTCTAATTGAATACTCGTTATTATATATAGAAAGAACATTAAATTAATTCAATAAATTGGAAATGTTAAGAAATAATTAAACTCGATATATTTCTAAAAGACTTCAAATTGCTAATAGAAGTAGATAAATGATTTAAAAACAAAATCCTGAAGGAAAAAAAGAAAGAACTCAAAGATTATAATGCTATGATATTTTTGCTTTTTTTAGTGGATATCATTATTATACATTATTAGCTATATTTTTTTATTAACAAATATCAATGAAATTAGTAAATTTTATATGCGGGCGGAGGCATTTGTTTTTCCTTCAAATGCGGCCCGTGTAAGCCAAAAGGTTGGACGCCCCTGGTGTACTCGGAATTTGTATTTTATCCCAAGCTACAAGCTCTTTTTTCTGTGGCGCCCTAGGCACTTGCCTAGGTGTAGGTGACCCTAGATCCGGCCTTGAAGGGGCCCGCTGATTTTGCCCCTTCACCCCTCTCATACCTCACATTGGGCCTTTCTGTCAGCTCGTAAGCTAAATAAGATACAAACTTAAAAATTATAGCTTATATGTATGATTTTCCCCCAAAACAAAATTCGTATTAAATCTTTAATTACAATTAAAACGTATGTTCTGTATCTCGGTGGTTCCAAATTCTTAGCACAGCCCGGGCATTTTTCATTTTAGACTCCCCTCCAATTGTTCCCCCGCCACGCCCTAGCGTAAAGTCTTTTATCTTGATCTATCGTTCTTTTATTTATCAAATATTCTTCCAATGTCATATTATTTTTTATCTCTTTGTAGAACGGACAGTAAGTCGATTTGTCAATTCTGGTCCAGTCTTTCTGTATAGTTTGTTCAATGCTTAATGATATTTATACAAGAATAAAATTCACAGTCCATTATAGAAATAAAAATTTATTTTCGAGTTCACAAAAAATTCGACCCCTCCTAAAATAATGATCCGAATAAAATTTTACTTACGATTTTTGATTTTCGAGAAAATACGTATAAATAAATTTAAATCCCAAGAGGTTGTCATCTATTAGATCCGAGCGATATTATGGATTATTGTTTTTGCCCACTCGGGAATCAAACTTGAGTCGCTAAATATTTCATATTTAAACCTTTATTTTTTTTAATTTCGCGGTCTAGTGATTCTAAATTTAAACACATAGTCATGCTATATAGTTTAGGATTGCTAATTTTGGCACTCATCTAGATTCTCAAGAGGGTTAAAACAACTCTTCTGACTTATAATTAAAAATAATCCATGCCATATCAGATCTAATAGATTACAACTTGTGAATTTCTAAGAAGTCTATTACTATATGTAATTTGAACTATTATAATAAACTGACTGGAGCACCGAGAGATGCTCGGTAACTTGTTCCCTCTAAATAGCTTAAGTTTCAAATTTCAAGGCTCTGCGTCTTACCGAAGACGAGATATGAACGATTAAAATATTTATTTTGCGACATGACTAATTTACCCCCTCTTCCTTTATTTCAATCGGATTAAAATTTATACACGACTAATAACTCATGAGACTTGATACGTTCACCAATTTTAGCGAAATCGTTAAAGCCGTTTTCGAGAAACCGAGTCTATATATATAAGAATTGCTCGTTTAATATAATAAGATAAGATATATTTTTTTTTATTTTATTTAATTTACAAGTTGCAATGCTCTCATAGATAGACAGAAATTGAATGGGCATTAAAATAGGGTTCCGTTTTGCTTTTAAAAATAACCCTAAAACAATTTACTCTAAAATTTCCATTTCCATTCTCTTAAATTTATAATCCTCAATTTTCTTCTTTAGCGAGTCCAATGAACGCTTCGAAAAAAATTCGGCTATAATTTATTTTAATATAAATTTGATAGCAAATCTTATTTTGTTTGGCGAAGGAAATTAATGAGGCAAATATTGCTTTTCACCAGTGGTCTAATCTTTCCCTTGTCCAAACGGCCATCTTATTTTTCAATCTCCTTTATCTCTCATTATATTTCGTTTCGATGCCCGTCACGTAGATTAAATTTTTCAAAGAGAAAAATTCATTTGAAAAGAGATTCTTATAAGAAAAAAAATGCAAAAAACTTCAAAATTTCGAAATACAATGAATAGTTAAAAAAAATATATTTTAAAATCGTTTCTCATTTATAAAATAAATCAAAAAAGGTTGGTATAAAAAGAGAACATCAATGAGTGTGTCCTCTTCTTGATACATTTGTGTTAGGGCCTGGAGCACCGAGCGATGCTCGGTAACTCTTTGCCTCTAAATACATAGCTTAAGTTTCAAATTTCAAGGCTCTGCGACTTACCAAAGACGAGATATGAACGATTAAAATATTTATTTTACTACCTGACTAATTTTCACCCTTTTCCTTTATTTCAATCGGATTAAAATTTATACATGACTAATAACTCATGGGACTTGATAAGTACATAATATTTTAGCGAAGTCGTTAGAGCCGTTTTCGAGAAACAGATTCTATATATATATATATATAAGAATTGCTTGTTTAACAATATAAGATATACAGTTAGTTTTCTTTAAATCCTGCTGGTCTGTTTCGATTAACTATACACAAGTACTCTTTTGGGTCATTTTTAAGCTTAGATTTAGCCAAAAAAGGCTATATAGTTTAAAACATTCTTATTTGGCAATAGATTTTTTCCTATGAATTTTAAATCAAAAAATAATTTTTAAGAAAAAAATAAAAACCGACTTCAAAAAATTTAAATGCAACAAATAAAATACACTATAAAATAATTATTATCTTATTTAGTTACAAGTAAACTACGAAATATTAACATGAAATTACTTTTTGAAGTCGGTGCCAAACAAACTATACCTATAAGCGAGCGTACCCACCAAACGTACTAAGTAAGATCCGAGTGCGATTCATAAAACTAACTAACTAACTAACATAAAAACTAAATTGTATTAGTAATATCAAAAACAACATCTTAGATTTATGTTTCTCAAATAAGTTTTATAATATATATATAAGTAACGACATTTTGTCAAATATAGATGAATTTCACCCAATCTTGAACTTAACTATTCTTCCTATAAACAATGTAAATAGTGTGACTTCGTTTTCTCCCTTAAGTTTTAATTTAAATAGATATAATTTTAAAAAATGTAATCTTGAAATTTTTAGTAATGGATTAGGGGAGATTAATTGGGAAAATGAACTAAATACATCGAAAGTGTTAACAGCGGTCGATAGCTTTTATGATATTGTTAACAAAGCTATTTCCACTTCCACTCCAGTAAAACATTATTTTAATTCAACATATCCAAGCTGGTTTTCTAAGAAACTCATTGCTCTTTTAATAAAAAAGAAAATAGCTCATAAAAATTATAAATCAAGTAGAAGCAATACAGATTATAATACTTTTAAAAATCTGAGAACCTCCTGTAAATGCGAAGCTTCCCTTTGTTACTCTCAGTACATAGAATGTATTGAAACTAATATAGTCTCTAACATAAATGCTTTCTGGGACTATATTGATGACAAGAGAAGTACCAAGGGGTATCCATCTAGTATGTTTTTGAATGAAAATACCGGTGCTGATGATGTTCAGATTGCCAATCTTTTTGCAGACTTCTTTGAAAGCATATATAAAAACGATGCGAACGATTCGAGATTCGACTCGAATAGTATAGCTGGTTTTTATGAAAACTTCCACTGCAACAGTACAGTAAATATGCTTGAACCTATAACAACGGATGAGATAGATGCAGCTATGAAAGATCTAAAACCAACTTTCTCCTTGGGCGCTGATGGAATTCCAGCTTTTCTCGTAAAGAATTGTTCTGCCCAGTTTCTTAAACCACTCTGCATTCTTTTTAATCATTCTCTGAGAGATGGCGTTTTACCTGAAATATGGAAGACAACGTTTATAACTCCCATATTCAAGAGTGGTGCTCGTAACAACGTAAGCAACTACAGGCCTGTGGCAATAATAAGTGCGATACCCAAACTATTGGATAAACTTATTTATAACAGAATGTTGAGATTTTGCTTAAATTTTATTTCAGAAAAACAACATGGTTTTGTTCCTGGTCGTTCGACAATCACCAACTTAACTTTATTCACAAACTCTATCTTTTCTAGTTTTAATAGAAATAATCAACTAGATGTAATATACTTAGATTTCAAGAAGGCTTTCGATTTAATTAATCACAAAATTCTACTATTAAAACTTAAACATTATAAATTTTCATCCAGTATGATTAAATGGCTTGAAAACTATTTATCTAATAGAAATTCTTATGTACAAATAAAAGGAACCAAATCCCGTAATTTTATAGCTCCATCAGGAGTCCCACAAGGAAGTCACCTTGGTCCTTTACTATTTTTATTGTTTATTAACGACTTACCACATATAATTGAATTTTGTGACATTCTATTATTTGCAGATGACATTAAACTGTTTTTGGAAATTTCAAAGAAAGAAGATTGCCTAAAAATGCAATCCGAATTGAATAAAATTATGAATTGGTGTAACATGAACCTGCTGTTCCTCAACTTCGATAAATGTCTCACTATTACCTTTTCAAGAGGTATTAATCAAATTACTTTTGATTATTTACTCTCGACTAACATAAACTGCGGTAGAGTCGACACTATTAAAGACTTGGGAGTCATATTTGACTCGAAACTCACATTCAGCGATCACCTGGCCTACATTGTAGGTAAAGCTAATCGGAGCTGGGGATTTGTATTTCGAAACACGAAATCATTTAAAAATCCTAATACAATTAAATATTTATATTTGACTCTAATCAAATCTTTGCTAATGTATGCATCAACAGTCTGGAGGCCAATCGGAAAGAATAACATGGACAGACTGGAGAGAATTCAGCACAAAGTGTTAAGACATCTAGCATACCTTTCGGGCAATCCTTTGTCGAGATATGACCATGATTACACTTCAACTGCTGAAACTTTCTGTCTTGCTTCTGTTACATCTTCCATGATTGCCTCCGATGTTTTATTTGTGTACAAGATTAAGTCCAACAAGGTGAATTGTCCTGATCTTCAAAACCTGTTTCCAATTCATAACTCAAATTATGTACTTAGAAATAGACTACCTTTTTATCCAGAAGTACCATCCACCCGGCACTCTGAGGCTAATCCAATATTCAGATTAAGTAGTTGTTATAACAATTTATCTAAACAACTAGAAAACCCCTTGGATTTCTCATTGAACATTAATAGAGTCGCAGTCTTGTTCAAAATGTTGACCCTAGTCTACAAGTAACTATTTTATTATTATATTTCATCACATTACTATTATCTTATATTATTTTTATTTCTCTATTGTTATTTAACATATACTCTATCATTATTATATTAATTTAATAATATTACTTTGTCTATTATTGTTAATTTTATTTTATTCAATAATTATTGTATTATATTAATGTATAAGGCATTTAGCCGTTGAAATAAATAAATAAATAAATAAATAAATAAATAAATAAAAGGTATATGTTTGGCACCGACTTCAAAAAGTAATTTCATGTTAATATTTCGTAGGTTACTTGTAACTAAATAAGATAATAATTATTTTATACCTTTTAGTTTATTTTATTTGTTGCATTTAATTTTTTTGAAGTCGGTTTTTATTTTTTTCTTAAAAATTATTTTTATTTTTCTCTTTTTAGTGAT
>JALMQS010000899.1:520374-535962 GCA_024734495.1 Forficula auricularia
ATATGTTTCAAATTTCAGATCATTATAGTTACAATGATAGGTTTCCATTTGAAATAACGATTTTTTTCTGATTTTTTTAAACAAAAGTTCTGAAGCTATATAAATAATCTTTAAAGCACAAAGCGATTAAGATTCATCTGAGAACGAGGTCTTTTCATTCTCGAATTTTCACATTCAAAAAGCTTTTGTGCTTCTCTTAAGCCGTTATCAAGAGAGTAAGATAAAAAAATTTACCTGGAAATAAATATATTAAATATATAATATATATCCTCGCCTTAGAGAGTAAACCTGCTAACTCATAACAAGGAAATTTTACAGGGCAGAGAAAAAAAACAAACAAAATTTAATTAATTGTTGTTATGGAAAAAAATATTTTTCACATTTTTTTTCTACAACTTAACGTAATTTTAAGCAGCAGTTTTACTTGGACGATGCTGCATCTCTTTTTCTTTCGAACGGTATTAATATGTCATATATGATAAAAATGGAGTTTTTTTTATCTTGAGACAGTCTTATAACTTAAAAACAGTGCAGTATGAAAAAAGGTTTCAAATAAAAGTTTATTTATATCAGGGGGGAAACTAAACTACGCTATTGTTTGTTGACCTAGAACAAGCTTTCAAAAATATTAAATCAATTAGATCTCAACAAAAAATCATAATAATTATTATTAATAATCATTCAACTTAATTATGAAATAATAATGATCAAATGTTTAATTATTAAATAAATAATTTAATAATAATTAATAATTCAATAATTTTTCTCTCAGGAGGTTCATTTTATTATGTTGTAAATATATTAAAAAAAAAAAAAAAAAAAAAAAAAAGAGGAAATGTAAAGGCTACGAAGAAACTTAAAAGGCCAAAATAACGAAATTGGAACTGGAATTCATCCAGAAGACTTGCGATACACTCATACATTCTGGAATGTCTCAGAACAGTGTCGCAAAATTATTAAATTATTTATTTAATAATTAAATATTTGATTAAATTGAAAGTTTTTTTGCCGAGAGTAGCAGATTATTAATTCATAAATTAATTCCTGTGAATCAATTGTAATAGACTGATGAAGAGGGCAAAGTCCTCGAAACTATAGTCTCGTTATAAATAAATAAAATTTATAATTCCAGCAGAAGACACAATCTATTATTGTCTCCTTCAATAAATATTTGATCATTATTATTTTATAATTAAGTTGAATAATTGTTAAGAATAATTATTATTCGGATTTTTTTGAGATATAATTGATTTAATATTTTTTATTATTTGATGTCGTATAAAAAAATAGTTCTAATGAAAGTTGTTCAGTTTTTTTTTCTAGATTAAGAATATGTACAGACACATATAGGTTTCCAATTAAAAAACAGAATTAAAAAAAATACCCTTGAAAGCTTGTTCTAGGTCGACAAACAATTGCGTAGTTTAGTTTCCCCCTGATATAAATAAACTTTTATTTGAAACTTTTTTACATATAATGTACTGTTTTTGAGTTATAAGACTGTCCACAAAAAGCTCAGCCGGTAAATTGATATATAATTATAGTTACACTTTTTTGCAAGCTTAAAATAAATTATGTTGATTAATGTCCATTATAATTAGTAGATTAAAAATTCACCGTTCATTGGACAATGTTTTTTATCGAAGCTCTTATTCAATTTTTGTACAATGTTTCAGCTAGACTTATTTTGTTGTATCAATCTAAAAAGAAAAATTTATACTATGTCTCAATTATTTTTATTGTTATCTCAACCAATGTTGCTCTATGTAACCAATTGAGTGCTTGAAAAAGTCTCGAGAGAGACGAAACGTTGTACAAAAATTGAATAAGAGTTTCAATAAAAATCATTGTCCAATGAACTGTGAATTTTTAATCTACTTAAAATAAATATTAAAATGAAATAAGTTCCAAATTTATATCGTAGGAATATAATTGATTTAAATATTAAATTCCAGAAAATGAAGCGAAACTAAAACGAAAGTAAGAAAATAAAAAAATGTTTACTTTTCTCATCTACGAGTAGGTAAATTAATTGCATATACCATAAATAGACGATATCCGATAAATATATGATCTTTCCATAAAATAAACACAGGGATCGTTAAATATTAATACAACATCTTATATAGTAATTAAATGCAAATAAACAAATAATTACTTTTTCAATGAATTCAATATACATTGCATACACACAAACGCTTATGCAAATATATGATGGGTGAATTGAGACATTGAGATAGAAGAGAGATACAGTGAGAAGCGGTACCTTACACGAAAATGATTGACAAGCTAAAAAATATTGGCATTCGAGATACAAAATTGACGGCAGACAAAGAGTTTTCTCTCTTATTTTATTTTTATAATAGGTATATACTAAAAATTAATTTTATACCAAATTTAAATGGTCATTATAATAATTATAAGAGCTCAAATTGCCAAGAGAAGCAGACTTTAAATTTCAAAGAAAATCAGAAGTTGTTATTTACAATACTAGACCCGAAACCGAATGAATTATTTTTAATAGACATTTGTCAGAGGGGTACACATGGTAGCCAAGTAGACCAGATTGCTAATTACGGCACTCGAGTTCGATTCCTGGGGGAGAGAGGAAAGGGGTAAAAACAACCCTCTCTGACATATAATTAAAAATAATTCATTCCATCTCAGACCTAGTAGATGAAAATCTCTTGTGATTTCTTTTAATATATATTAATAATGCATGTCTGTGATGAAATAGCTGTTTGAATAATTTTATGTGATTCTGTGATTGCTAAATCCGAAAATGGATTTACTTTTTGAGTATCACAACAGTGTCTTGATGCTGTAACCAAAATAAATTTGACGCGGTTATGTTCCGGGAGCCTAGTGTCTCGAGAAATACTTTGAGCTCTCGAGTCGAAAGGAAGAGAGTAATGAAGACGTTGAGGTTTTACAAGCAGCGTGGCAAGATGGTCAAGTGAATTGAAAAAGTGCTCTCTTCTCTGTTTTTTATCGTTTATCGTTGGATTAATATTTATTTATCGTTTCGTGTGATTAAGTGCCGTTGTTGTTGCGAAGTAGTCAACAACAAAATCAAGAATAATTCTTTTATTAAATTGAAAGTTTTTGCCGAGAGTAGAAGAATTTTTATATATTGAAGGAGACAATAAAAGAGTGTGTCTTCTGCTGGAATTATAAATTTTATTTATTTATAACGACAGCAGAAGACACACTCTTTTATTGTCTCCTTCAATAATTCTTTTTATATCTTATATTTTAAATATCAATAAATATTTAATTTTATTTATTGAGAGCAATGGCTATAAATATAGCCTTGTGAAATTTCTGATTTTTACAAAAAGTTTGAAATATCCAAATTATAGAAATTTTAGTATATTTGGGATTAGAGATTCCTAGAGAATTGAAAAAATATATTTTATTTGAAATATATTTAATTTTATTTATTGAGAGCAATGGCTATAAATATAGCCTTGTGAAATTTCTGATTTTTACAAAATTTTGTCGAAAAACAAAAAAATGTATATTATTTATCAGAATTTAATTTATTTAGGTTATTTAAACCATAAAACAATCATAAAACACTAGAATGTGTTTATTTTAAAAATTTTAACAAATAAAAAAAAATTAAAAAATATCGTGATTTTTGTAATTTTTCATGTTTCAAGTTCGATGCGCAAGCAGAACCAATTTTAATTTTTTATGCAGTTTTTCTTCTTATTATAATTGGCAATTTTTTCGCACTAATGCGTTTTCGAAAAAAAAAATTCAGTTTTTTCAACCCACCCAAATGTGGATATCTCATTAATTAACTTACCTACCATACATCTGTCCCCGGCCATTTTTGCATTGATAGACCCCAAGGGTCTTAAAAGCTAACTATGTAAAATTTAGTTTAAATTATTTACAAAAAATTTTACTTCACAGACATGAACTTTTTATAATGTCGCTCGCATGTCTTTATTTTGAAAAAAAAAAAAATTCCGAGAGGAACAGAGTTGTGTAATCATAAAGAAAAAACAATGCAAATAAACACACACACACATACACACATATATATAATTCATTTGTTTGAGACTATAGTTTTGAATTGTTTTTGTGGCTAATAACAAATAAAATATTTCTAATCAAAAAGACTGATGATGAAGGTCAAGCCTTCGAAACTATAGTCTCAAACAAATAAATTATGCAGAGGACAACCTCTTTGATTTCTCTTTATGACTCTATATTTTGAATTCGGCCAGAAAAGCAATTTCTTTAACATTGATAAACACATTTCTATTGTTAATCAAGACGCTCGATTGAACCTATTAGCAGTTTTAGGGGATGCATTTAAAAAGTTAATTTTCCAAATTCCCCAAATTAATCTGTATTTATTTATCCTTTCTTTCATTAGAACGAGCTATTTATATTTATTCTCATTAACCAAGAATATATAAGTAAGTTAAACATTTCAGTCGTGTATTTTTACGAAATTCCCCAATACTGACAATGAAGAATAAGCGCGATTTCGGATTTAGGCATCCGATGACAGTGTTAAATTTATTTCTAACCAGTTGGAAAAATAATTCGTAATAGGTCATTTTTTTCTCTCGTGACAGTGCAATCCGTCAGGATATGCAGCCACGTCAAGTAAACAACCTGTTCTCTGGACATGAGAGGAAGATTTGTAACTCCTCCCAAGCACAAGCCTCTGCTTCTCTTGGAATGATTCGTTGCAAAGTCAACGCCTTGCCACCCCCTCAAAAGAAAACATTACCACTCGGTCACAAAAATTACATCATATCTGTAGAATTAATTTTTTTTTTTTTTTTAATGCAATCGAATGCAAGAAGGGGTGCACCAGTAAAGATGTAGCCCCTATGGATATATATAATAATTAAATTATGACAGAGCTTGTAATGTAGTTCGAGAGAAAAGATACTAAAATAAATTAAAACTTTTTGTTAAAAACCACATTTTTCACTATTAAATATATATTTATCAATAAACTAATTAACATTATATAATATAAAATATATATATATATATATAATATAGTGGGAAATTGTCAGTGAAAGAACCGGCTAACTCCCATTTAATTATTAATTGTTGTTATTTTGTTAAATAACCCGTATGGAAATAAATAGATTTTCGAAATATGTTTTTTATATTATGTTAAAAAATAAAATGAGAGATGGAGTCTTCTGTTTTTAAATAAAATAATTTTTAATTATTTCTAGAGACTATAGTTTCGAATGCATTGCCTTCATCATCAGTCTATCACAAATATTTCAGTATTTAGTTACATTCAAATTAAGATTTATACATTGAAAATTTTGAAAAATATAATGTTTTTTTCATGTTTCCTCTTGGGAGATTATTGTTTTTTATATATTTTTTGAAAATATATTAAAAATATAAAATTTTTGAGTTAAATTTATATAAAGTTCATGTTTTCTATATATTTTTAAAATATAAACTATTTTTATGTCGCTCTAGTATAAATAAATCTATATATATAAAATAGAAAAGTATGTGGATATATATGTATGTGGAAACGATCTGATTGGCCAGTGCATAGCCAATGCCAAAGCGTTAAATTATTAGAACGATTCTGATTGGTCAGATAGTGATCGTGCTTAGGCAATGTGTTAAATAAATCTTTCCTTATTCTTCCTTATTTTTGAATCAATTTCATTCAGCACATTCTTTCGATACTTACAGTAAGATTTTAAATTTCAATTATTAAATTGGTATGAACGAGACGCTCCCCGCCAGGGGCTAGGTGACGCCGGGCCGAAGGCCCGGTCGTCAGCTAGTTTTATATAAATTTAACACAAAAATTTTATATTTTTAATATATTTTCAAAAAATATATAAAAAAACATATTTCAAAAATCTATTTATTTCCATATGGGAAGTGAACTGTGTGAAGATTTAATTGGTAACTACTTGTTATAATTAACTGTAACAATAATAAGGTGTAATCAAATTAAGCATTTTATTCAGCTAAGCACTTAAAAATACATGGTAATGAATAGGTAAAACGTTTTTCGCCCATATCTCAAAAACTTGAAAAGTCAAGTTACCTAGTTCTTGCAATGGGGTGATGATATATATATATAGTCTTGTTCTTTGTCGTCCTCATTTAGGAAGATCCTCAGTCGATTTGCTCTTCCCTCTTTCCTCGCCATTTCATAATTCTAATGAGTTTCGATTTCACCACCACCAATTTATAAAGGAAATTGATTCTCCATTTGATGGGAACGCGGAAGCCTTTATATGCCTGGACATCTCATTTATTTGATTAAAGAAAACATCACACCCGATGGCAATCGACCAATTGGATTCCAATTCGAATCGTTTTCTGCCTCTACACTGGATTCAATTCATTTTCAACTTAATTAGAAGTTGCGTTGGCGCCAGAACCCCCGACCTCCGAACCCCCTTCGATAGAACTTCGCAAATCTTCCAAGATCAATGGTACGGAGAGAAAAATTTGTCAATTAATCGGACTCGGCTAGTCAGGGATCGAGATCAATGCCATCTTTTGGGCTGTCGATTCCTACCGATAACACTCTTGAAACGAAGTTATTCTCTTATATAGTATTGGTATATAGAATCGTTCACTTTTCGAAGCAGCATACAAAATTCTTAGGGTCGAAATACACAACTGGAGAAACTAGTTAGAGAAGACTGTCCACTAATCAGATCAATGTGGATGTGGCCTCAAGTACAGCTTCATCCAATTGTTTTGAAATAAAGCACTCTTGGCACGCTTACGTTAGTCTGATATACGAACAATCTCCAATAGCTAGGGTTA
Source organism: Forficula auricularia (assembly GCA_024734495.1). Lineage (NCBI taxonomy): Eukaryota > Metazoa > Arthropoda > Insecta > Dermaptera > Forficulidae > Forficula > Forficula auricularia. Next base: position 527,176 of record JALMQS010000899.1, read on the forward strand.
CTCTAAAGTGTATTCGGACATTTAGACTTTGCGGTAAACAATGAGTGTTATCGTCTATTTCCATGGTTGATTCATTTTCTGCGCACCATATATGGTATATAAGTTATAGGTAATCAAGATTTCTCGATTTGACCCGAAATAATTTATTTTTTTCCGTGTGGACATTGAGCCACATACCTTTATCTATTTATTTTCAGAAAAAAAGAGGAAAGGACATTATTTTCACCTTAAAATTAGCAAATTACACAGTTAACCCTTAAGGAGAAATAAGTACAAGTAATACATTAAAATAAACTTGGAGTTTATGTAGAGATCTGCCAAGCTAGACAAAACAACCAGAAAAATTTCCGGGAGGAGGAGGGAAGTTGTTTAGCCACCGATTGGTTAGGGCAGGGATTCCCGATAATATCAAAAAAATTTGAAATTTTACCTTATTATTTGTATGTGTTTTCTTTACAACCGTTGGGAGGAAATGGATATACTCCTAGGAGCAGGAGACATGACCTCCCAGATGTCTGAAATATTTTTTTTGTCAGTGTATTTTTCTTATTAAATTTTTATTGAATGTTTATTAGTATAATGTTAAACTTCGAATTTTACTTCAATGTTTCGGTCTTGGCGGTGGGGCTTTTCCCCCCCCCCCCCCCCCCCCGTGCTGGCTACGAGTTTGTAGCTTTTCGGTGTTCCTCTTCTTGGATAGATTTCGTTAGAAACAGATGTAAATTTGTGTAAGATAATACTCAAATTAGATTAATAATGTAAAGAAAGAAGAAAAGACAACAATATCCTTTCTTTCTGGATAAGTTAGCGTAATAAATAATTTAATTTATAACTGTTGTTCTTTGGAATAATATTTAGGATCAATATGATACCAAGAATGATAGATAGATAAGGTGGATAAAAAGAGAATTTAGAATACTTGTAAATATAAATTTCAAAAAAGTTAAATGACAAATAAAAGCAAGATCTCTGTCAAGAGCTTAATTTCCCATCGGATGGGTTTCAAACTCCATTTAGGGGTAACGTTTTAATTTAGTTTCGAATAACTTTATCAATTGATTTTTCTACTGACACATTCAAGTTTTTTTTTCTTCATTCCTATTAAAGTGGAAATATGGATTTCATACAGGATTCTAGAGCTGGAAAGGAAGAACTGACAGACTCGCTTTATTAAAAACGCATATGTCAATAATATCGAGCAGGGATTTGTGCCGTTAGTGGGATTGATCGACTCTCGATGAATGGACCGTCAAGCTCAAAGCTAATTAGAAAATCAAACAGAAAAAAAGAGAACAGGACAGTAATCTGCGAGATCCCCCCCACCCAATGAATAAATAAATAAATAAATTTTAAAAAATTAGCAAAAATTCACAGTTTACCCTTAAGTAAAAATATGTTCAAATAATACTGTATAAGTCAAATTTAGGGAATGCGGTGTTAGTTTATAGTCAAACATTATTCAAATTATATTAGGTTGGAGTTAGTGATGTTTCACCTAATATACCAGCTGTATAAGTTTAAAACGGTGCATCGCTCATAGTATACGTCAGTGAGCGTTTTAAGCTACTTTACCGACAGGTTATAACCTCTTTTTATGAGTTTTGCATTTGTGAACATTAATCAGTGCAAATCACCAGCAATTTCATACATTCAACATTTTTCCTTTGGTAATCATGTCTAGTTTTTTGTCAGAAAAAAAGCATATGCAGGAAGTTCTGCTTTTCTGATTTAATTTGATTCGGTTGCCAAATGCTTGTGGAGGCCTATGACGGTTTCATCGGTTCAAAAACGGCAATTTTGAGCTGAGCGACAAGAAGCGTGAAAATCGGCCCAGGAACGTTGAGGACCATCAATTGCAGTCCCTTTAGGGCCCAATCGCAAAAAATGCTTGCCGTGCAATTGGGTGTTACTCAACCAACCATTTCCATACGTCTAAGTGCCATGGGAAAAGTTCAAAAGATCGGAAAATGGGTGCCGCATGAATTGAACGATAGGCAGATGGAGCGACGCAAACCACATATGAAATCTTGCTCGCCAGACAAAAAAAGTCGTTCTTGCATCGGGTTTTTACTGGGGATGAAAAGTGGATATATTATGAGAATCCTAAACGCAAGAAATCGTCGGTTGATTCCGCCCAACTATCAACATCTTCCCCAAGAACAAATCGCTTAGGACGGAAGACGATGCTGTGCGTTTGGTGGGATCAGCAGAGTATCATCTATTATGAGTTGTTGAAACCTGGTGAAAATGTTAATGCTACCCGCTACCACCAACAACTGATCAAATTGCATCGTGTTCTGCTTGAAAAAAGACCGGATTATCAACAAAGACATGAAAAGCTGATTTTCCTCCACGACAACCCACCATCGCACACATGAACAATAGTCCGAAACTACTTGGAAAGACTCAACTAGGAGGTGCTACCCCATGCCGCTTATTCACCAGACCTGGCTCCTTCTGACTACCACCTTTTTTCGTCGATGGGCCACGCGCTCGCTGAGCAGCACTTCGATTCTTACGAAGACTTGAAGGCTTGATCAGTGGTTTGCCTCGTAAGAGAAGGAATTTTTTTGGCGTGGTATCCACAAATTGCCCGAGAGATGGCAAAAATGTGTAGCTAGTGAGGGCCAGTACTTTGAATAAATTTGATTTTGTTTTCTATGAAAAAAAACATGTATTTTTTTACTAAAAAAGCACCGTTTTAAACTTATACACCTGGTAATACAGGGTGATTCATCGGTCTGTCCTCTCTTTATAACTCTTTTATTTTAAGTCAAATAGAAAATCTCTTCAAATATAATTGATATAATATATTATTGTCTATCTACGTACCATATTCATTTGTATACGGGGTGCTCTGTTTAAGCGCAACAATATGTAACTTTAGATTTCTTAATGGAACACCCTATATATATATTTATATATTTTGATAGTAAATTAGATTCCCTTTAAAAAAGTATTAAGTAATAAAGGGTCTAAAATTATAAATTAAGAAGTAATTTATCCTTATTCCTTCAATAGCTTACTTTGTTAATAATAACATGATACAAAAATATATCATTCAACGAATAAACGTAAATAACTTTTTAATTTATAATTTTAGACCCCTTATTCCTTAATACTTTTTTAAATGGAATCTAATTTACTATCAAAAAATAAAATAAAATATATAGGTACCTATATACTATTTCAATATAGCTCCAAGATATACCTAACTATTTATTTATTTATTTATTTTATGTATGTTCAGCAAGAACTTTTTGCCACGTGGACCGATTTTGATGATTCTGTTTTTATTGAAAGGGGATACCTTAGGGGTGGTCCCATATTAATTTGGCCAAGTTCTGATGATTTGATCAATGACGAAATAACGTAAATCTCCATTTCTTATTAGCATAATAATTATAATAAATAAAATCTTTTATAATTTTTTTTTAAACATTCATTTAAAACCCGCAAACGTTTCGAGAGAATTTCTATATTTATTAATTGAATTTTATTATCATTTTCTGATTCATTCGCCCGACGCTTTCTCTTACGAGATGCATGCAAGGTATTATATCAAGTCACTATTAATACAATCACTAAAAAAAGAGAAAAATAAAAATATTTTTTATAACAAAAAAATAAAACCGACTTCAAAAAAATTAAATGAAACAAATAAAATATTAAGACTTTGTGAAACACCACTATAATCCGTCAAATCATTCCTGTGAAAATAATAAGAACTCAAAAATAAAATAAAATCACTAAAAGGTATAAAATAATTATCTAATTTTGTTACAACTAAACGACGAAATATTAACATGAAATCACTTTTTCAAGTCGGTGCTAAACAAACTATATAAGCGAGCGTACCCGCCAAACGTACTAAGTAACATAAGATCCGTCGAGTTCGATTCATAAATGTATATTTTTCCCACCGACTTCAAAAAGTGATTTCATGTTAATATTTCGTCGTTTAGTTGTATCTAAATTAGATAATTATTTTATACCTGTAATCTTTAAATCGATTAGGTTATAAATGATTCATTAGCTAGAAACTATAAATGGTTTTATTAACAAATAGACAATACAATTTATACAATAAATAATTAGAAGATAATCTTACCTATAAATGAAAAGATTATAAGACCTTTATCACGTATTTAAAGATGTACAATTTATTCTTATTATCTTCTATTTATATTAAATTACAAGTTCATTTTATATCTTAACCGAACTGACATGTGCATAGCAAGCCAGAGCTACTACCAACATAATATTTAATAAATCCCTAGAGGTTATAATAAGAGCGCTAAATTAGGAATAAGATATTATTATCTAATTTACATACCTTTTGTTCATTTTATTTGATTTTTGAGTTCATATTATTTTATATGTCGCATTTTATTTTTTGAGTCGGTTTTAGTTTATTTTTTTATTTTTTTTAATTATTTTTTGTCTAAAAATAAATCCAAATCAAGAAAAAATAAATCATTTAATCAATAAAATAGTACCATTTTTCACTTTCATATTCACTGAAAATTATTATTTCTTTGGCTTGGAATGTTTCTTTTTTTATGATCTATAAAATAACACGTGACTTTCACTTACGACTTCTGTTTCTTTGAAATCATTCCACCAATTTTCAAAATACCTATCACAGAACTTAAGCCTCGTCAAATAACACATCAAATCGAAAGCTTTTCTTAATGTTTTTTTTTCTCTCTCTTTTAATCGCTTATTATTACACTTGGCTAAAGTCTCGATTAGCTTTCTATATTTTTCAACTTTATCCCTCATTTTTTTTGTGCCATAAAGTATCAAAATTAATTTCTCCAAAAGGATTAAGACCATAAAAATGTTTAGAGTGGAATGACTCTGAGTTTACCAGGGTTCTCTTGGGTCCTCGGGGTTGATTCGATCTCAGCTGACCTGAGCTCTTCCTTGTTCCATTTACCTTTGAAATCGATTAGAACCCCCCCCCCCCCTCCTTTAAATCCCCACAATGTTAAACGAAAATAAAGAAGTTTCAGCCGGTGCGTAACACACCTCTCCATTTCACGGCTAGCACGTTCCATCAAACTTACAAGTTACAACTTAACTTCTTCACGTCAAAGATATCAATCTAAAAAAGTTGGCGGATCTAAAAGAAAACGCTTTAGCTACTAATTAGTTGAAAAAAATGCTTGGTCTTTTACGAGAGGGCTTAAACAATTTTTTTTTCCTTTGAGCTGAAGAATTTTTTGGTCAATTATTTTTAATTACTGATTTAAACGAAAATTCTATTTTACAAAAGCAAAATTATTTTAGTCTGTATAATATTTTTTTAATTTCTTTGGGGATAACATCGGAGACCACCAAACACGCCCGTTTCTCCCCGGCTAGCCACCCTAAGCAGCCAAAACCAACCCTGAGGGCAATCAAGAATCGCAAAAGGAAAAGTTAATCGTAAAAACGAAAAGATCCAGTGCTATTTCTTGAGCAAATTAACCGATCGATTGCTTAAATATGAAATGATTTCTTCTTTAAAAATACCTTTAATCAGATTATGTTAAAAAAATGGGAAAAAACTCAGCTCTCCCCACAACATTACTTGCTGCCAGTTTATTAAAAATGATTAAATATGCATGCAAAATGAAACCCAATTATAATGTTCATTTGCTCTTAAAAATAAACCACAAAGAGAATAAAATTGAAAATACCAATATGAAAGAATATCGAATTTATTTCTAATTTTTACAATTTGAATGCGCCGACAAATATTAACTTTACCTCAACAAATACGCCAGTGTAAGCTTTTGTGCGGATGATTTTCAATTTACTAGATATGACGCGTTTAATGCTAAACTGAGTCAATTCCGAAAATCATAATAGAGAGTTAATACAGTTAATTGGTTCTCAAATATATATATATTGGTGATTTTTTGAATAAAATTGATACAAAAAACAGAATAAAAAATTTATCTGACAAAATATTACCAGATGATGTCGTAAAGTTTTTATCATTGGGACCTGACTACTTACAATGGTTGAAACAATGAGAAAAAAATAAACGAAGTATTACACCAAAACTTCTGGAATATAAAAAAAGTTCCATTGTTTCAGTCTCCAAATGAATTTACAGAAAATACAGCACTTGTTTCGTATATTGGAAGCAAAAAATATCTAAAATATAGTAATAAAAATTTATGTTTATAAATGTATTTCGCAATTTAATTCAAATTCCTTTCAAATATTTTAAGAAAAAAACATAATTTTCAAATAAAATATGTACATTGAAATTCCATTTGCTTAGATTTCTATATATTATTATATTTGTTATTTCTTTTGAGGGTCAGATGAGGGTTAATAAGTGATTATTATAAAGTTGTTTTGACATTTGTTTTGAGGTTAACAGACTTTTATTTATTTATTTTTTACTTTTAAACAAGTATTTTTTAAACAAATTATTTATTTCTAGTAAAACATATGCATTGAACTAATATTTTTAAAGTGAATTTTTTTTTCAATCTTTTATAAAGAAGGAAAATTTCATAAAGGCTTGTTCATCTTATGCATGCACAAATCGTGTATTTCAGACAAAAGCAAAAGACAAAAACTTGATGAAACTACTAAGAAAATCACATTCCATAAGTACAATATATTTTAAATATAGAAATTTCATAGGTATATATTAGAATAATTTTAAGAAATGTGAATCTATTTTCTAAATATTTTGTTATTCTTTTTAACTAAGGTCTCGCCACACCCTTATAGAGGGATCGCGACTCTTAGGGGCTCGCGACCCACAAGTTGAAAAACACTCCTAGAGAATGAGACAGAAATCAAGTTTGTAGGATGAGTGGTTTTCATTTTATGAAGGTAAAACTGCAACTTTTTGCAAAAAATTATTATTACTAAAATTTGTGACATTAATTGAGTCCATGGGTTCCGTAGTCTTTACCTGAGGACCCGTTGATGTCGCGCTTGCCTCGAGACCGATTACAATACTTTCCCCATGCTTCGCATTGGATAAAGTAAAAAGGGCCCTTTTATTAAAAAACATAATCCTACAGTCCATTAAGAATTAAAGAAAATTTTCTTCATCTTCGAACTAGTAGAAAATTTGAAATCTATACAATATATTACAATTTATATCATGGTTACTTAAATGAAACATGTCAAATGATGTAATGTCAAGGTATGTTATTTCAGAGAATAGTCCTAAATTATTCCAATAATATTATTGTAATAATATGTAATAGTTTTTATTTTTATTTTCGATTCCACAAAAATTTCGAAACGATCTTTGATTTCGGATAAAATGTATATATTATACTTATAATTTTAAAGTTTTTATATCATTAAGTCTACCAGCTACGAGCTACTATGCTCGGTCAGAGAGACTGACAGACACTAATCAGAGAGAATAGGGAGCTACAATTCAATGTTAAGTTAAAACTCGGTTCCAATTTTTTCTGACTTCACATGCAGGCGCCATTCTCTGGGAACAAGCTCATAAGCTGTAGGCTGTACTATTAACTGGAGGAATTCTCTAGAACATTATTAGCAATAGGAATACGGAATCTTATTATTAATAAGAGCAATTTTAATCAGTTGAAAATTACTATTTCTTAAAATAAAACTAATAAGCAAGCTATATATATATGAAATGAAACTGTATAATTAGTTAAATATAATCATTTTATAATATGAAAAATATCCAACCTTCACAGTGTCGAAGTTAAACAACAAATTAAAAAACACTATAGTCCCCATTGTTAATGCTGGATGTTTTAACAAGGATCAACAGTATCGGAAAAACAAACAAGTTCAAACCCTCGCGCCGCGCGGCCCGCTCCCACTGTTACTTGGTCAAAAGGTCCAGGTAAGAAACAATCAAGCTTCGTCAACATTAGATAGCACAATTGCAAAATTCTTCCACTTATATATAGCCCTATATAACATTAGTAAGGTCTTTGGTGACGGCACCTATGACCTAGAAGACTAAAATCATAAGTTGGATTAAAATAAGCAGCTTGAGTAGAATTCCAGCAAAATTTGAATTCGAGGACGAGACTAAGTAAGCACTGGACGTTCAAATCCTATATTAAATGTGCCCATAATTATGAAAGTGGTCTAAGTCATTGATTGTTAGTTTCGAGATATTTAAAGTTTTATAAAATAAACAAGATTCGAATTCTGTATAATGGGACAAATAGAAATCCACTTAACGGTTCAATTTTATGCGATATTTCAAAACCGACACACTTACTTTTTAAATGGATGGAACATAAAATATGAAAAAACTAATTTTTTGACTTAGTCCACTTTCATAATTATGGTCACAAATATAAGAAAACTAGTAACATAAACTCCCAGGTTTTTGTCCCAAAAAATAGTAAATTATCCGATGACACTCGGGTTCGATGATTAATGTGGTGATATCTCTTCTGACACAACATCAAACTTATCTATGAGATCTTTGATAACCCTCATTTTAAATTAGTAATAATTCTTGTTTCGAATTAAACCCAATTTTAGCTTGAGTGATTCTATACTTTATGGTATAATCATTAAGTTTTATAATCCGTTATCTATTATTCTTAAAATGATTCTTGAATCAGAAAGCAGATTTCTTCGCACGAATTAGTTATTAACACCTGAACAGTTCCCAAAGTCAGTTTTGCAAGAAGACATATAAATTTAGTTGTTCAACATTCAATGAAAGGATTTTGAATGGACCTCGAAACGTTTTATGGCTTCTTTTACAAAGTGTGCTCTGTGAATACTGCCTTATGTACATATAACTGTATATTTTAT
>JALMQS010000899.1:536062-560554 GCA_024734495.1 Forficula auricularia
TTGGAAGACCGAGCTTTGTTCGGGCTTAGTTAATGCTTGACAACAACACACCACAATCACAATAGTTTTTCAAGGCCTTTGAGAACAATTAGCCCAACCAATTGTCTGTTTGGGTACAATAGTAAAAGGAAAACCTTTTTTAAAGTCCAAGATTTGGATCTGTCTACCTGAGAATAATTAATTTGATTACGAAAAAATCCATCAAAAACAATTTTGTCGAAGATGAGACCATTACAGATCGAATTGTCATCCCAAAAACCCCTAAGCCATGAATTTCATCAAAATCGGTAGAGCCGTTTTCAAAATAAAACTAAGATACATACAAATATATATATATATATATATATATATATATATATATATATATATATATATATATATATATGTAAAATACTTTCGTATTTCCCGCGTTCTACTCAATTTGGATTTATTCCAAAGTTGGTATTAATTTGTTTATTCTCAAATACCTATGTTATAACCTTACCAGGACAAATAATTCTAAATGTCAAAACACACTATTGTATAATTGTTATATTAATATTATAAACTACTAGCTGACGACCAGGCCTTCGGCCTGGCGTACCTGCTCCTGGCGGGGAGCGTCTCGTTCATACCAATTTAATAATTGAAATTTAAAATCTTACTGTAAGTATCGAAAGAATGTGCTGAATGAAATTGATTCAAAAATAAGGAAGAATAAGGAAAGATTTATTTAACACATTGCCTAAGCACGATCACTATCTGACCAATCAGAATCGTTCTAATAATTTAACGCTTTGGCATTGGCTATGCACTGGCCAATCAGATCGTTTCCACATACATATATATCCACATACTTTTCTATTTATATATATAGATAGATAGATAGATAGATAGATATATAATTATTGACTATGAAAATCGATTTGTTTTAGCAACACATCCATTTATAGTCATTTCAAAAACCTCTTAGGTTAGAAAGACACATTATAAATCGATTTTTTCGTCGAAAAAGAAAAAGAAAAAACAAAAAGATGGAAGCCACAAAAGTTCAAATATATTTGGAAAAAGAAGAAAAGAAGAATAAACTGGTAACAAGAGTGAAGACAATTCGTTTATTTAAAGAAGAAACGACATATATTTTCCCAGAAAATCAACAGGATCAAGAAAAGCATGTGGAACTATTCGAACTCTCTTCAATAAAAAACTGCTCTAAAAGTATGATAAAAAAAGGTCAGTTTCGAAATATTACTTTAACATTACCAGCAGAAATTGTTCCGGTATATTTTGATCAAGATATGAACTTTGTTTTCAATGAAATTTATTTGGAGGAAGATGTAAATAAAACTCCAAAAGTTGACAACAGAGAAGATTTATTTGAATTATTTAAGACAATGATATTAAACCTTAATAATAAAGAAACAAGCATTTCTCAAATCGAGAAATCGTTTGCACTGGAGAAATTTAATGAGAAAAAAAATGCGATTCAATGGATAGATTGCTTTGAAAAGGAATGTGAAAGACACCATGTGCGTTGTAACGAGAGAAAAATTCAAACGTTACGATTTTTTTGGAAGATAATGCCATTGATTGGTATAGCTCTACACTAATAAAATTGTCAATAAATGGAGACTGGACAGCATGGCGCGAATCCTTTCTCCAAGTATATGCCGACAATGGATCCATAAAGGATTACGTATTAAAGAAGGAAAGAAATAAAGACAATCTAATCCAAGAAGAAAAGAAAAATGAAATAATCGAAGAAAATTCAGCTGAATCAAATGAAAATACAAGAGATCAATTATTAATTGATGATCATCCGATGGATACAACTAAAAATAATGAAGATTCTGAAAAATTGAAAATTAATAGTGAAGTTTATAATAAACACCCAAATGAAACAAATATTAATCCATTAGAAAAATTGAAGGATCAAAAAACAGAAACTTTGCCTGCCAAGAAAAAACGATCAAGATCAAAAAAGAAACATTTACTTATCAAAGAAGAAATCAATATAAAAAGCGAACAAAATTCTGATTCAATTGAAACAAATATTAATCCATCAGAAAAATTGAAATTAGAAGTTCAAGATAAAGAAACTGATTCTCAAGTAAATGAAGTTAAAATAGAATCTGGTGAAGGAGAAACTAAGAAATTGGAAATTAAATCTAATACTAGTACAAAAAAGAAGCAAAAGAAGAAAAAGAAAAAAATAGCTGGCATTCCTAGTGAAGAAAACAACAAAATGAAAAAAATCAAACAAAAAAACTAAAATTCAATTCAAAAAAGAAATTGTTTGGCAAATTAGATCCAATCAGATCAAATTCATATAAAATATTAAGAGGAATTTCAAATAGAATATGTGAAGTGGACAATGGATGCCGAAGATCTGATTCAAAGTTGTACCATATCAGTAAGCTCTTGCCATACGATATGGAGCCGGATTGAACAGTGGACAATTCTCCGAATTCCCCTCTGGTGGGGAGATGTAAAATACTTTCGTATTTCCCGCGTTCTACTCAATTTGGATTTATTCCAAAGTTGGTATTAATTTGTTTATTCTCAAATACCTATGTTATAACCTTACCAGGACAAATAATTCTAAAATGTCAAAACACACTATTGTATAATTGTTATATTAATATTATAAACTATATATAATTATTGACTATAAAAATCGATTTGTTTTAGCAACACATCCATTTATAGTCATTTCAAAAACCTCTTAGGTTAGAAAGACACATTATATATATATATATATATATAAACAAATATAGACCTATATATAAACAAATATACAATTTTTGCTCGTTTAATAAGAGTAGATAAGATAAGATATATATATATAAATATATATATATCAGGGGCAGTTGGTGACTTTTCAACCAAGGGATGCTGTACCAAAAAGTACCCTTCATTTTTTAATATTTTATTTTAACCCTCGCTTTTTTTTCGAATACGGCATCATTTTCGTAATTTTTCAAATTTAACATTAGATTTTTAAAAAATATTTTGGGACCTTCGCCCCAAACGGATACTGCTTTGTGTGAGTGAGGGTAGAAGTCAGAAATTAATTCTAGTGACTTAAACTCTCCAGTCCCTGAGATGGAAATCGACCATCTTCCACAATGAATCAGCCTGTCCTATAAGAAAATCTTAAATTTCTCCTAATTCTATTGCTATAAGCAATATCTATAGTGTACCTACTCTTAGTTATTTCCTATATTATATATTGAGAGTTCTTAGAAATGGATTATTCCAAAGATTCCCGAATCATCTTAATTTATTCCTTTTTTGTATTAATATTATTTTAATAGCGAGAACAATTTTTATTCGACTGATTCGTCTGGACTTGTCTTTGACATGCTTAAACTGTTAGATATGGTATATCTACCAGGCAGGGGCTTCAAACCTTCTATCGGCGCCCTTTTCAGAAAAATCATTCATTTTAATTGCTTTTTCAAACTATGCAACAATTTTATTTAATCTATTCTCAAACGCCTCCCAATCAATCACAAACCCTAGGGTCGAAAATAATTTTTTCTTTGCCCCGGGACGCAATCACAATGAGGCCTCGTCATAAGACAATTATTAATTTAATTAAATTAGCGAACGAAGAAAAGATTTTTGTATTATAGACAAAAGGATCAGCCAGGATTCGAACCTGGGATCTTTGCATATGTACTGCAATGCTTTGTCTAAAGAGCTTTAGCTCCTATATCCACTAAGCTACTGATCCCTGAACCCAAACTAATACCAAATGTCTATATGAATTATGGAATTTCTTTAGTCTCTTGCTCGTTCATTTTTAACAGCTCTGTAGTGGCCTGACTATATTTTATTTAATTTCGAGAACCAATATACTTTTCGAAACAAAATATGTTTTTTTTATAGAAATATTTAAAATAAGGGATAATAATTTGCAAATTTAAAGATACTCCTGAAATTGTGAAGTCGACCTTATAATTATATTTATGAAAATACTCTAAATGTTTGAAATTTTAGGGATGCACCGCATCCACAACATCCATGAATATATATATATCTAGATTTATATATAATATAAAGTTTATGTTTTTGCGCAAATGTGAATTCATTAACTTTCACTAAAGTTAAAAATTGGCTTAATGAACCCTAAGACCATTTATATTTTTTAGCTTGGATTATTTTTCATAGACACTGCCACCCTCCCTCCTGATCCCATATACACACACCCTTCTTCAAGCCACTTTGTTTAATGATCCCTATTTTATTAAAATAAATAAAATAAATAAGTTAGCCGGGTTTCAATTAATCATAAGAACTTGGCATCTTTTAATAATTGCATTTCCCAAGCAGCAGAGCACTTTCAAAAAAAAAAAAAAAATAGATAAATAAAATAACGTAAAAAATCTAATTCATCTGTCAAATGTTCGTTCTTCAAATTTATTTTGATTAATTGGCTTTTAAGGCTGAGAAAAATATAGAAAATTCTGAAACCAATTATTTCACTATTTTATTATTAAATTATTTTGCATCGATTTGCCGGATTAAGGTTTCATCTCTTTTAGATTTAAATGTATAATCACGCCTGCCTTGAGGCCTTAGCATGTTGCAAGGACATGTGTCCATAGATTTTAGGTGTTAAGAGACATCTAACACGATTGACTTTTGGGTGGTATTTATAATTTTTCAGTCATATCTGCAATCTAAATTGGACGAACAAGTGAAATATTTTTCAAGATATCCCCCCCCCCCACCACCTCACAATGTAACTAACAATACAGCCATTTCTGACAAAAAACATTTTACATCTCATATATGTAGCAATCTCCAGAACATTACATCAACACATTGAATAATTACATTACTTTTAATATTATATTTACAAAAACCACAACTCTAAAAGTGCAATTTTATCATCTTATTAATTTATCAATTAGATTACTATAATATTTTACGTTATTTTCAGTATGAACTTTAAAATTGACTACGTTGCTTCTATTTTTCAATATGTGCAATGACTCCTTCATTTTTCGAATAAACACATCTATTTCTCTGCACACAATAGTCACTTCATTAAAATTTAATTGATGTTTTAAATCTATAGCATGGATAGCCAATGCCGACACTAATTTTTCATTAATTACAGACTTATCGTGTTCTATTAGTCTTGTTTTTAGTAATTTTCCAGTTTCACCAGTTTTTAAAAAAGTCGCATTTTGATTATTATAATAAAATAAACAATCATAGTAACTTTATCTATAAAAAAATTGTTAATAATGAGGTTAATTTCGAATTAAAAAAATCTTTGTTTTAATAATACTAATAAGTAGAATATTGAGATAAATTTTTTCTCATTATAAAAACATTTATTTAACACAAAAACGATTTCAAGAAATAGAGTTGGAATTCTACACTAGTGCCTTTGTTATATTCTGTTGGCTGCAAATAACTTTTTTATTTTTACATTTATGAATAACTAATTAACTAGACTGTAAAATCTAATGAAAAATATATCATTCGATTCAAAAAAGTTGAATTATTGATCTATAAATTATATGAATTTGTTGAAAATGGTATAATTTGTATAGAGGTTATAACCCTTTTAAAAGCTCTGTCCATTTATTTGGAGGTTAAAAGAACAATTTTCAATAATTTATTTCTCGGTAATGAGACAGATGATCAACTTCGAGTTTTGGGAATAAATATTTAATACATCAATGATTTGATGATTTTCTTATAAAAATGATAAACAGTCCCGAACCCCCTTAAATCTACACTATCATTGTTATTAGAGGCGATGGTTTCACTACTAGGGGGTGGGGCGAGGAGGGTGTTGGGGGTTGAGGCTCGGTACCTGCCAAAGGGTAAAAATATGCAGGAGTAGAAATCAATTAGAAAGGATGATTCAAACCCGGCCCACACACAAGGGTCATTTTTATATATTATAGGTATACGAGCAGTACCTGGCGTGCCTACGGCACGCCCGGCATCCTCGGCCCTCCGGGCTGGTGGCCCTGGCGGGCAGCGTCTCGAGATATGATTATTAGCTGTCCGTAATTATATGTTTTGAAAAAAATATTTTTTCGAATAATGAATATTGATCAAAGAAAGATAAAAAATATCATTAAATGCTTTATAAATATTTTATTAGAGCATGCAACCATTTCTCTCGGAGTTCCCGATCGGTTGGAAACCTTTTTCTTTTTTAATAATACATTTCAATATTTAAATTTATCTAAAAAGTGTCTCTAAATTAATTATATATAATAATTTTAAAATTAATTTATCTACTAAAATTTCAAATGACCCGCGCAGTAATAAATTAAGAATTAATCTCATTATTCCATATTAAATCATATCTCATTAAAACTTATATTATAAATTAAAAATATATACCTAATATATAGTATATATATTTTAAAATTAATTTGTCTACTAAAATTTTAAGAATTTCTATTTTTCTTAAATTCCAAAAAAAAAAAAAAAAATTAATTTTCGCGGTATGAATTATTTCCAAAAATTAAATATATATATTAATATATAATATATTTAAAATTAATAAATTTGCCTACTAAAATTTCATATGAGGCACGCAGTAAATCTAATAGAGGAATATATTAATATATAGAGATATTATAGATATATAATATAGAGAATAGATATGTTTTGTTTGTAAAATTTGACAATATAACAACTGCATTAAATATTAGTTGCTTATTCTCCCACATCGTATACTAAGGCGCCACAGGTACTGTCTGACAATGGCTTTTATATATATAGATTACCGATTAAAGCATTAATAAGATTTTTGATTTCAGAAAAAATAAATACGTAAAATTTGTTAATTTCAATTTTGGTTTGAGAATACTCTATATCAGGGATGGCCAACAAGTCGACCGCGGTCGACCGGTCTACCACAAATGCTTTAAAAGTAGCCCGCGAAGCCAAAGTTGAACAATTTGTTCTAACTTAAATAAATGTTTGAAATTCTTAATTCTATAATTTAATCTTACAATAATAAATTATTTGTAAGAAATACTAAATATTAAATGCGATATAAATCTAAAATCAATGGTTTCAGATAGCAATTTTTGGAAACTAATAAGCAAAGATAAATATCCAAATATTTGGACAATTGTTGCTCGTTTCAATACCTTCTTTGGCTCCACATATTTATGTGAATCCGCATTTTCTTATATGAATGCGATCAAAACAAAACAGCGATCGCAAATAACGGGTCTACATTTAGAGTCATGCTTAAGAATTGCTTTAAGTTCATATGAGCCAAATTTTGAGAAACTTGCTGCTCTTATGCAATGCCAGGTTTCATCCAAATAAAAATTGTATGCTTAAAATTTGTTTTGTTCGTATTTATTTCTTGACATTGTTTTTTTTTTAATTTTAATAAATATTGTTGGAATTCATAAAATAAAAAATATGTTTTGTTCGTATTTATTTCTTAACATTGTATTTTTTTAAATTTTAATAAATATTGTTGGAATTCATAAAATAAAAAATATATCGTAGGCTTAGATTGCAAACCTGCTAACTCATCATATTCAGCATATTTTGCACAACTTTCTTAAAACGCATAAATTTTTTGCTTGTCACGTGATTTCAATTAAATAGGTGCATAATAGCGGTGTTTCGAAGCCAATGTAAGGTGTTTTTCTCTTTCTAATAGTGTGAAAATGTAATTTTTGACCAAAAGTGGAGGTTTGCAATTTAAATCGGCGATATAATGACTTCTTTAATTGTCTTCTAAAATTTTAAAATTATTTGCCCATATCCATAGTCGACCGCAGACTATATTTTATGGAAAAAGTAGCCCCTAAAAGCTAAATGTTTGGCCACACCTGCTCTATATAATGATTATTTAGAAAAAATGATTTTGACATTTTATCCCCTGAGAGCTGAAAGAGATTAAAAAATATGATCAATGTGATTGCCATCATCCTCCAATCTTAATGAAATTTAGTTATTTAGATACTAAAATGATGTTTTACGAAATTCTGAATTTCAATTTTGGTTTGAACTTCTGGGAATAATTAATCTATATAATAAAAATGAATTTCTTTTTCTTTGTAAGCGCGGATCTCTCAAATACCTGGACCGATTTGGCTAATTTTTTTTTTAATGTTCGTAATAGTCCAATTCAGGTTAATGCGTAAAAAAACATCGGAAAAGTTGCCCGGAAAATTGGAAAATTCACGGAAAACTAAAACAAAATCTGTTTAGCCAACCTAGCTTGCCAAACAATAAAAGAACTAAACTAGCAAACTAACCATGTGTTGGCAGCCCTATCTGTCAGATTTTTGAATTGTCATTTATTCTTAATAGCATAGATAAAAGAGATCTAACCACATTATCGTTGAAGAAGAATTTAATAATGCAACAAAGATTTAAAAAAACTATCTATTTTTTTTAAAGTACATTTAAAAACAAAAATAAAAAAAATAAACTGCAACGGATCGTTGCTAAACTTTATCCAAATTCATTTGAAATATTAATATGTTTATTCCTTTATTATTAATCAGATATCACTTGCAATTTGCAGTTCATGTTGACCATGCGCGGATCCAGGGGGGCGATGGGGGCGACCGCCCCCCCCCCCCCAAAGCATTGGAGATCAACATTTTTATATGTTTATTTAATTTTTTTTATATAACATTAAATTTTAAAATTGAAGAAAATAAAGTTCTATGTGGGGGGGGGGGTCTCTGACCCCCCCCCCGCTTGGACAATTCGACCGCGACACACTTCCGAGATCAAAAGTAGATCTTATATACCGGCGACCGCCCCCCCTCCCCCCAAATCAGAGGTCTGGATCCGCGCCTGATGTTGACTTTATATAAAAAATAATGATCGATTCTCATTTAACAGTCGAGGAATAACCATTCTACATTCGATTTTTGACGTTTCGGTTTTTATTGGTAGCCATTGGTGAAGACATGGAGGAATCGACTTAAAATCAAAAATAGCAATCGATTCTTATCTAATACTTGAGGAATAACAATTCTACATTAGATTTTTGACCCTTCGATTATTATTGGTAACCATTGCTTAAGACATGGAGGAATCGACTTAAAATCAAAAATAGCAATCGATTCTTATCTAATACTAGAGGAATAACAATTCTACATTAGATTTTTGACCCTTCGATTATTATTAGTAACCATTGCTGAAGACATGGAGGAATCGACTTAAAATCAAAAATAGCAATCGATTCTTATCTAATACTACGAGGAATAACAATTCTACATTAGATTTTTTGACCCTTCGATTATTATTAGTAACCATTGCTGAAGACATGGAAGAATCGACTTAAAATCAAAAATAGCAATCGATTCTTATCTAATACTTGAGGAATAATAATTCTACATTAGATTTTTGACCCTTCGATTATTATTGGTAACCATTGCTGAAGACATGGAGGAATCGACTTAAAATCAAAAATAGAAATCGATTCTTATCTAATACTAGAGGAATAACAATTCTACATTAGATTTTTGACCCTTCGATTATTATTAGTAACCATTGCTGAAGACATGGAGGAATCGACTTAAAATCAAAAATAGCAATCGATTCTTATCTAATACTACTTGAATAACAATTCTACATTAGATTTTTGACCCTTCGATTATTATTAGTAACCATTGCTGAAGACATCGAAGAATCGACTTAAAATCAAAAATAGCAATCGATTCTTATCTAATACTTGAGGAATAACAATTCTACATTAGATTTTTGACCCTTCGATTATTATTGGTAACCATTGCTGAAGACATGGAGGAATCGACTTAAAATCAAAAATAACGATCGATTCTTATCTAATACTAGAGGAATAACCTTATTGCATTCCATTTTTGATGTTTTGACTATTAATGGCAAGCTCTACTGAAAACGTGGAAGAATCGACTTAAAATCAATAAGACTAAATTCTTTTTATGATAAACAACTCAAGCTTGAGAATAAGAGAATTTTTTATAAATAGAGATTTTTAATACATTTTAAATATTTGTTTCATCTTATTTGTTATGAGTGTATATTACAGTTAAATAGAATCTCAAATTATATCTATTTAAGACTTTATAATAAAACAATTATATTTATTCTCTGTTACTAATAAAACATCAATAAAACAGCCACGTGGGGGGCCGAAGGCGGGCCGAAGCTAGTAATCTATATATATAAAATTCTTTGCCCGATACACTCACTCACTCACTCACTCATCATCGAAACAGCCAGAACCACTGGACATAGAAACATGAAATTTGGAGAGGATATTACATCTATGACATAGGGGCTCACTAAGAAAGGATTTTTCGAAATTCGACCCCTAAATGGGTCAAAGGGGAAAAGTGTGTTTTCACTGATTATGCGATATCTCTTAAGGACGATAAAATATCTACTTGCTTTTTACTTATAAAAATACTAAATTAAAACATCTAAAAACTAATTTCAGGATTTTTTGAAATTCGACAATTAAAGGGGTCAAAAGGGGCAAAATATCTTTGCAATGTGTTTACACTAATTATGCATTTTCAATTAAGAACGATAAGATATCTACTTGATTTTTACTTAATAAAATTCTAAATACAAATATCTAAAAAGTAATTTCAGGATTTTTTGAAATTCGACTCCCAACTATCCAAAATGTGAGTGGGGGCAAAAATTAAAACTCTCTCCTATCTTGATCAAATTTTGTAGAGTTATTCTTTATTACTTTAAGAAACTATTCCTGTAAAAATCAACTATCAAAATTGACTGTGTGGGGGCAAAAGAGGGGGGGAGGAATATAGAAACTTTTAGATTTTTTGTACATTTACTCTTTAGAAGACTGTGGATTATTTATTTGAAATATCCAAAAAATAATTTCAAGATTTTTTGTAATCCGTCCCCCTTCAACTATTTAAAATGTTGGTGGGGGCAAAAATTAAAACTCTTTTCGATCTTGATCAAATTTTGTAGAGTTATTCTTTATTACTTTAAGAAACTATTCCTGTAAAAAATCAATTATCAAAATTGACTGTATGGGGAGCAAAACATAGAAACTTTTAGATTTTTTATACATTTACTCTTTAGAAGACTGTGGATTATTTATTTGCAAATATCTAAAAAATAATTTCATGATTTTTTGTAATCCACCCCTCCCTCAACTATTCAAAATGTTGGTGGGGTCAAAAATTAAAACTCTCTCCGATCTTGATCAAATTTTGTAGAGTTATTCTTTATTACTTTAAAAAACTATTCCTGTAAAAATCAACTATCAAAATTGACTGTATGGGGGAAATGGGGGGGGGGGGCAAAATATAGAAATTTTTAGCTTTTTTGTACATTTACTCTATAGAAAACTGAGAGTTATTTATTTGAAAATATCTAAAAAATAATTTCAACCTCCCAAAATGTGAGTGGGGTGCAAAAAATTAATACTCTCTCCGTATATAGATCAAATTTTGTAATGTTAGTTTTTAAGACTATATAAAATGTATGCTGTAAAAATCAATAGCCGCGTGGGGACGAAAGAGGGGGCAAAATATTACAATTCTAAACACTGTTCGATCTGGAACAAATTTACTACAGTTATTCTTTTAAAAACTGTGAGTAAACTTTTGTATCATTTTTATTCAAATTACATAAATTTATTTGAAATTATATATTCTACAAGCTGGGTCAGGCGTGCCTCCGGCACGCCCTCTGCACCTTGCCCTCCGGGCGGGTAGCCCTGGCGGGCAGCGTCTCGAGACGGCCAAAAGTTTGTTTGCAATATAATTTTGTTCAACTGTATTTTAATTAAATATATTTTATTAATTAAAAATCAGCTCCAAGAAATAATTTAACTCATTGCGAAAGCAAAATAAAAAATATTTTTTATAGATTGTAGATATTATTTATTTTGAGCATATTTAACAAAAAATTGATATTTAGGTACTAACTAAATTTATTATATAAAAATTTCATCTATTACATTTTTATTTAAATTTAGACAATGATCTTAACACATTTTCATTGGGGCTATTAATTAATTTTTTTGAATTTAGGAGTGAACACTTACATATATATTCCTCCGTTCGAATATATAAGGCTCTTCAATAGTAATTAATGTTAAGAACAAAGAAATTCATGGATTCAAAATTAGTGATGGTTTAAATTTGTTTAAAATGTACTGAACAGCGTAGATAAAAGATAATTCTACGTAATTTGTATATATAATATCTATATAATAAAAATGAATTTCTTTTTCTTTGTAAGCGCAGATCTCTTAAATGCCTGGACCGATTTGGCTATTTTTTTTACATGTTCGTAATAGTCCAATTCAGGTTAATACGTAAAAAAAAATCGGAAAAGTTGCCCGGAAAATTGGAAAATTCAGAAAAAACTAAAACAAAATCAAGTTAGCCAACATAGCTTGCCAAACAATAAAAGAACTATACTAGCAAACTAAACATGTGTTGGCAGCCCTGTCAGATTTTTGAGATGTTATTTATTCTTAATAGTTCTAACCACATTATCGTTGAAGAAGAATTTTAATAATGGAACAAAGATTTAAAAAACTATCTATTTTTTTTTAAAGTACATTTAAAAACAAAAATTTTAAAAATAAACTGCAACGGATCGTTGCTAAACTTTATACAAATTCATTTGAAATATTAATATGTTTATTTCTTTATTATTAATTAGATATCACTTGCAATTTGCAGTTCATGTTGACTTTAAGTCAAAAATAATGATAGATTCTCATTTAACAGTCGAGGAATAACCATTCTACATTCGATTTTTGACGTTTCGCTTTTTATTGGTAGCCATTAGTGAAGACATGGAGGAATCGACTTAAAATCAAAAATAGCAATCGATTATTATCTAATACTTGAGGAATAACAATTCTACATTAGATTTTTGACCCTGGTAACCATTGCTGAAGACATGGAGGAATCGACTTAAAATCAAAAATAACGATCGATTCTTATCTAACACTAGAGGAAAAACCTTATTTCATTACATTTTTGATGTTTTAACTATTAATGGCAAGCTCTACTGAAAACGTGGAAGAATTGACTTAAAATCAAAATGACTAAATTCTTTTATGATAAACAACTCAAGCTTGAGAATAAGAGAATTTTTTATAAATAGATTGTATATACTTTTGTGTCCAGCAAAATGAATAATAATTGTAATTTTCAAGTGCTTTAAGGCGATATATCATGTCCCTATACCTAAAACATCAAGTTTTCTTAATAAAGCCGCTTTTTCGTGAAAAATTACTTTTTAATGAATTTAATTTATTAAATTTCTTCCAGAACTTAAGTGACTTGATTTAAATTTTTCATTAAATTGAAGGGTTGGTTTTGTCACAAATATAATAAAACAATAATTTTAATAACTATTAGAATTATTTAATTGATAACTATACAGTTTCGGTCACCACTGGTCGACCATCCTCAGTAGTTCTAAAAATTGAAATGAAACACTTATTTACATTTTTTCTTTTTATAGAGAATTATATAACACAAATTTTTTTTTTTTTTTTTTTTTTTATATAATAATTTGAAATCATACATACATCTCGTTCAAGAACCGGAATTTGTCATTTCACATGAAACATTCATTCTTAAATCTTCAATATAGATACATCATATAATTCATTACAATCACACACATACACATATATATAGCAACAATTTATAAAAACGTTTATCACTGAACTAGAAATTATTTTGAATTAATGATTATATTAAATATTATTTTCAATTTTATTTTTTTCTAATTATCTCATTGCATCGTCAATTATTATACAATTAAAAAACCCATTATAAATAATCCATTCTAGAAACACATTATAAGTTAATTTACTCTTTATTTTTTATTTTTTATTAATGAAATTAATGAAATATCAAAAAATACACATCTTCCTATTACATTTTTCTTTTAAAATCAATACATGTTTAATCAACACACCAAATCAAATCAATATTTTCCGTTATCCATTCATGCTATTGACAACGAGCATACTTTCGATTTTGAAGGAGTAAAGATACTAGATTATGAGAAAAATTGGACCAAGAGAAAAATAAAAAGAATCTCTTTATATATTGAAGGATATCGATAATTGTGTAAATTTCAAAATGGATTCTGAAAACATATCAGAATGTTATAGTCTCATTGTGTCATTGTTGTGAAAATATTGATTTGATTTGGTGTGTTGATCAAACATGTATTGATTTTAAAAGAAAAATGTAATAGGAAGATGTGTATTTTTTGATATTTCATTAATTTCATTAATAAAAAATAAAGAGTAAATTAACTTATAATGTGTTTCTAGAATGGATTATTTATAATGGGTTTTTTAATTGTAATCGATAGAACAAGTAAGAAAATGTGAGGTGCTAAATTTTCAGAAAAATCCTACGTTCCGATTTCCATAAACGTCTAATATGCCATCGACCGTGAATCACCCTGTATAATATAACTTTTATTTTTATTTTCCCTTAATGATATACGTGGATTTTTAATACATTTTAAATATTTGTTTCATCTTATTTGTAATGAATGGGTATTGCATTTAAATAGAATCTCCAAATTATATCTATTTAAGACTTTATAATAAAACAATTAGATTTATTCTCTGTAACTAATAAAACATCAATAAAGCAGCCAGGTGGGGGTCCAGGGGGCGAAGCCTTCGGCGGGCCAAGGCTTCAAGAAGCTAGTTAATAGATATACCGTTTTATTGTATTGGTGGACATAAAGTCTTGAAATGTTAGATATAGGTTTTTCAGGAACATCGCAGTAAATATTCAATAGCACATGAATATTGCTTGATGTTGATATCAAAATAAAGATAATATGTTTTGGATTATCGCTGCCTTGTTATTTAGTTCACTTTATGAATATACATATAACCTTTTACAAACGCGTAGCTATTGACAGAGAATGAATTTAGAAAATGCTCAGGGCGATTTATAAGAGAAGTTTTGTGAATGAGCTCCTGTATTTAAAACTTTATTTATATATATATATATATATATATATATATATATATATATATATATATATATATATATATATATATATATATATATATATAAAATATACAGTTATATGTACATAAGGCAGTATTCACAGAGCACACTTTGTAAAAGAAGCCATAAAACGTTTCGAGGTCCATTCAAAATCCTTTCATTGAATGTTGAACAACTAAATTTATATGTCTTCTTGCAAAACTGACTTTGGGAACTGTTCAGGTGTTAATAACTAATTCGTGCGAAGAAATCTGCTTTCTGATTCAAGAATCATTTTAAGAATAATAGATAACGGATTATAAAACTTAATGATTATACCATAAAGTATAGAATCACTCAAGCTAAAATTGGGTTTAATTCGAAACAAGAATTATTACTAATTTAAAATGAGGGTTATCAAAGATCTCATAGATAAGTTTGATGTTGTGTCAGAAGAGATATCACCACATTAATCATCGAACCCGAGTGTCATCGGATAATTTACTATTTTTTGGGACAAAAACCTGGGAGTTTATGTTACTAGTTTTCTTATATTTGTGACCATAATTATGAAAGTGGACTAAGTCAAAAAATTAGTTTTTTCATATTTTATGTTCCATCCATTTAAAAGTAAGTGTGTCAGGTTTTGAAATATCGCATTAAATTGAACCGTTAAGTGGATTTCTAGTTGTCCCATTATACAGAATTCGAATCTTGTTTATTTTATAAAACTTTAAATATCTCGAAACTAACAATCAATGACTTAGACCACTTTCATAATTATGGGCACATTTAATATAGGATTTGAACGTCCAGTGCTTACTTAGTCTCGTCCTCGAATTCAAATTTTGCTGGAATTCTACTCAAGCTGCTTATTTTAATCCAACTTATGATTTTAGTCTTCTAGGTCATAGGTGCCGTCACCAAAGACCTTACTAATGTTATATAGGGCTAGTATAAGTGGAAGAATTTTGCAATTGTGCTATCTAATGTTGACGAAGCTTGATTGTTTCTTACCTGGACCTTTTGACCAAGTAACAGTGGGAGGGGGGGGGGGCGAGTGTTTGAACTTGTTTGTTTTTCCGATACTGTTGATCCTTGTTAAAACATCCAGCATTAACAATGGGGACTATAGTGTTTTTTAATTTGTTGTTTAACTTCGACACTGTGAAGGTTGGATATTTTTCATATTATAAAATGATTATATTTAACTAATTATACAGTTTCATTTCTATATATATATAGCTTGCTTATTAGTTTTTATTTTAAGAAATAGTAATTTTCAACTGATTAAAATTGCTCTTATTAATAATAAGATTCCGTATTCCTATTGCTAATAATGTTCTAGAGAATTCCTCCAGTTAATAGTACAGCCTACAGCTTATGAGCTTGTTCCCAGAGAATGGCGCCTGCATGTGAAGTCACGAAAAAATTGGAACCGAGTTTTAACTTAACATTGAATTGTAGCTCCCTATTCTCTCTGATTAGTGTCTGTCAGTCTCTCTGACCGAGCATAGTAGCTCGTAGCTGGTAGACTTAATGATATAAAAACTTTAAAATTATAAGTATAATATATACATTTTACCCGAAATCAAAGATCGTTTCGAAATTTTTGTGGACTCGAAAATAAAAATAAAAACTATTACATATTATTACAATAATATTATTGGAATAATTTAGGACTATTCTCTGAAATAACATACCTTGACATTACATCATTTGACATGTTTCATTTAAGTAACCATGATATAAATTGTAATATATTGTATAGATTTCAAATTTTCTACTAGTTCGAAGATGAAGAAAATTTTCTTTAATTCTTAATGGACTGTAGGATTATGTTTTTAATAAAAGGGCCCTTTTTACTTTATCCAATGCGAAGCATGGGGAAAGTATTGTAATCGGTCTCGAGGCAAGCGCGACATCAACGGGTCCTCAGGTAAAGACTACGGAACCCATGGACTCAATTAATGTCACAAATTTTAGTAATAATAATTTTTTGCAAAAAGTTGCAGTTTTACCTTCATAAAATGAAAACCGCTCATCCTACAAACTTGATTTCTGTCTCATTCTCTAGGAGTGTTTTTCAACTTGTGGGTCGCGAGCCCCTAAGAGTCGCGATCCCTCTATAAAGGTGTGGCGAGACCTTAGTTAAAAAGAATAACAAAATATTTAGAAAATAGATTCACATTTCTTAAAATTATTCTAATATATACCTATGAAATTTCTATATTTAAAATATATTGTAACTTATGGAATGGTGATTTTCTTAGTAGTTTCATCAAGTTTTTGTCTTTTGCTTTTGTCTGAAATACACGATTTCATGTGCATGCATAAGATGAACAAGCCTTTATGAAATTTTCCTTCTTTATAAAAGATTGAAAAAAATTCACTTTAAAAATATTAGTTCAATGCATATGTTTTACTAGAAATAAATAATTTGTTTAAAAAATACTTGTTTAAAAGTAAAAAATAAACAACATAAAGTCTGTTAACCTCAAAACAAAATGTCAAAACAACTTTATAATAATCACTTATTAACCCTCATCTGACCCTCAAAGAAATAACAAATATAATAATATGTAGAAATCTAAGCAAATGGAATGGCAATGAACATTATTTTATTTGAAAATTATGTTTTTTTCTTAAAATATTTAAAAGGAAATTTCAATTTAAATTGCGAAATACATTTATAAACATAAATTTTTATTACTATATTTTAGATATTTTTTGCTTCCAATATGCAGAAACAAGTGCTGTATTTTCTGTAAAATTCCATTTTTAGGAGACTGAAACAATGGAACTTTTTTGTATTCCAGAAGTTTTGGTGTAATACTACGTCTATTTTTTCTCATTGTTTCAACCATTGTAAGTAGTCAGGTCCCAATGATAAAAACTTTACGACATCATCTGGTAATATTTTGTCAGATAAATTTTTTATTCTGTTTTTTGTATCAATTTTATTCAAAAAATCACCAATATATATATATTTGAGAACCAATTAACTGTATTAACTCTCTAGAGTTATGATTTTTCGGAATTGACTCAGTCTAGCATTAAGCGCGCCATATCCTAGTAAATTAGAAATCAATCCGCACAAAAGCTGTTACACTCGGCGTATTTGTTGAAAAGTAAAGTTAATATTTTGTCGGCGCATTCTAAATTGTAAAAATTAGAAACAAATTCGATATTCTTTCATATTGGTATTTTCAATTTTATTCTCTTTGTGGTTTATTTTAAAGAGCAAATGAACATTATAATTGGGTTTCATTATGCATGCATATTTAATCATTTTAATAAACTGGCAGCAAGTAATGGTTGTGGGGAGAGCTGAGTTTTTTCCCATTTTTTTAACATAATCTGATTAAAGGCATTTTTAAAGAAGAAATCATTTCATATTTAAGTCAAATCGATCGGTTAATTTGCTCAAGAAATAGCACTGGATCTTTTCGTTTTTAACGATTAACTTTTCCTTTTGCGATTCTTGATTGCCCTCAGGGTTGGTTTTGGCTGCTTAGGGTGGCTAGCCGGGGAGAAACGGGCGTGTTTGGCGGTCTCCGATGTTATCCCCAAAAGAAATTAAAAAAATACGGCACAGACTGAAATAATTTTGCTTTTTGTAAAGTAAATTTTCGCTTAAATCAGTAATTAAAAATAATTGACCGAAAATTCTTCAGCTCAAAGGAAAAAAAAATTGTTTAAGCCCCTTCGTAATGAGCTCCAAGCATTTTTTCAACTAATTTAGTTAGCTGAAGCAGTTTTCTTTTAGATCCGTCTTCAACTTTTTTAGATCGATATCTTTAGACGTGAAGAAGTTAAGTTGTAACTTGTAAGTTTGATGGAACGTGCTAGCCGTGAAATGGAGCAGGAGGTGTGTTACGCACCGGCTGAAACTTCTTTATTTTCGTTTAACATTGTGGGGATTTAAAGGAGGGGGGGGGGGGGTTCTAATCGATTTCAAAGGTAAATGGAACAAGGAAGAGCTTCAGGTCAGCTGAGATCGAATCAACCCCGAGGACCCAAGAGAACCCTGGTAAACTCAGAGTCATTCCACTCTAAACATTTTTATGGTCTTAATCCTTTTGGAGAAATTAATTTTGATACTACTATGGCACAAAAAAAAATGAGGGATAAAGTTGAAAAATATAGAAAGCTAATCGAGACTTTAGCCAAGCGTAATAATAAGCGATTAAAAGAGAGAGAAAAAAACATTAGAGAAAGCTTTGCGATTTGATGTGTTATTTGACGAGGCTTAAGTTCTGTGATAGGTATTTTGAAAATTGGTGGAATGATTTCAAAGAAAACAGAAGCTCGTAAGTGGAAGTCACGTGTTATTTTATAGATCATAAAAAAAAGACATTCCAAGCCAAAGAAATAATAATTTTCAGTGAATATGAAAGTGAAAAATGGTACTATTTTATTGATTAAATGATTTATTTTTTCTGATTTGGATTTATTTTTAGACAAAAAATAATTAAAAATAATAAAAATAAACTAAAACCGACTCAAAAAATAAAATGCGACATATAAAATAATATGAACTCAAAAATCAAATAAAATGAACAAAAGGTATGTAAATTAGATAATAATATCTTATTCCTAATTTAGCGCTCTTATTATAACCTCTAGGGATTTATTAAATATTATGTTGGTAGTAGCTCTGGCTTGCTATGCACATGTCAGTTCGGTTAAGATATAAAATGAACTTGTAATTTAATATAAATAGAAGATAATAAGAATAAATTGTACATCTTTAAATACGTGATAAAGGTCTTATAATCTTTTCATTTATAGGTAAGATTATCTTCTAATTATTTATTGTATAAATTGTATTGTATATTTGTTAATAAAACCATTTATAGTTTCTAGCTAATGAATCATTTATAACCTAATCGATTTAAAGATTACAAAAAGATTATAAGAAGATACAATAATGACTCAACCAAAACTGCATTTACATCTGATGAAGATGAATGAAAGGGAGAACATCTTGATCGGAATATCTTTGGACAAGAGGGTATGGTATCGAATTCCAGAAGAATTGAAGAAGGTTGAAAACCATCCCGAACTGCTATCTTTGAGGACGGTTAGTAATACTCTGCAATCTATTACAAAGAACGGAGGATACAGGAAAATAGGAGTAACATTTAAACCAGAATTAAAAAAAATTTATCTGGATGAAGAAGAAAATTTTTGCGTGAAGGATTATGTTTTGGAGGAATATCAGGAAACTGATTGTACAACAGGAAAAAAGGGTGAGTTAACATCCAATGAACATTTTCTATTAGAGCAAATCAATGACCTAAAAACTAAATTAAAATCGCATACTCAAGTAAATTTAAACGAGATAGAAAAAAAATTTTTAATTGTAAAATTTAATGGAAGGCAAGAGGCAACAGTTTGGATGGAGTCATTCGAAAAGGAGTGCCTTAGGTGTGAAATTAGTAATAATAACACAAAAATAGAAATATTAAAAATCTTCGTTGAGGGCAATATAAAAGAGTGGTATAGTGCCAATTTAATGAAATTATCAGCTTCTGATTGGGATGGTTGGAAAAAAATTTTTTGCTGACTTATGAAAAAAGAAATTGGGCTCCCATCTGCGCAGCATTTGGATTTAAATATATTTCTGGATCATTAATCGAATACGTAATTAAGAAAGAACGATTATTACTGGAAGCGGATAAAAATATACCAGAATTATTTAGGATTTATCAAATTGTGTTTAATTTACCGGCTGAAATACAAAATAAATTGGAAAGGGAGAAAATTAAGACTATGGATGATTTAATAAACGAACTAAAGAAAATTAATGATTATCACCATATAACGACGAATTGGGAAACGAAGAAAAGTGAAGAAAAAAATTTGATTATGTTAAAGATAAATTATTGAAAATTTCAAAAACTAAGAAGACCCCATGCACAAGATGTGAATCGTTGGGTCTTAAAAACCGTTATCACCCAATACAGGCATGTTGGAATAAAAGAATCAATAAAAATGAAATAAATATAACTGAAGAAGACGAAGACGATGAAGATGAAACATGACTACAAGATAATGATGTTAAAAAAACTAATTGGCCAAGGGAATCCCACACCACTTTCATTAATAAAGATTAGGGTAATTGTAAATAAAGAGAAAACAATTCAAGCAGTATACGATAATGGCTCTACATGTTCACTAATTAATGAAAAATTTATAAAATTATTAAAAACAAAATTAATAAAGAATAAAAGTATATTGAAAACCATAAATGGTGTGAAATTTACTGAAAACCGGGCTAACCTACATATGAAAATTGGAGAAATAGAAGACAAATTAAATTTAATAGTTGTAAAAAATGATAATTTTAACTACGATTTATTGATTGGATTGGATACAATAAAAAGGTTCAATTTAATACAAGATGAAAACTTAAAAATTAAACAAAGAATAAATGATAAAATAATAGACATAGATAATATCAATGATGATGATATATTTAGGAACAAGAACGAAATAAAAGAAGAAACAACAGAAGAAGCTACAAATAACATACACATGAAGAAAAGAGCCATAAAAGGTAACCATCCTACAGCTTATGAATACAGAAATATTAAAAATTTTGAGGAAAATGTGATCCACTTAGATGAAGAAAAGAGAATGAAAACCGTTAAATTAATTCAAGAATACCAATCATGTTTCGCAAAAGATAAATATGATGTCGGTTCAGTTAAAACTGGAGAAGTAAAAATAAAGTTAAAAGAAGACAGATATATCTCAAAGAAACCATATCGATGCTCATTCCCAGACCAGGAAGAAATAGATTCTCAAATTTCAAAATTAATGGAAAATGACCTGATAGAAGAATCGAGTTCACCTTTTGCATCACCGGTGACGTTAGCTTTTAAAAAAGTAGAGGGAAAAAGAACTCGATTGTGTATAGATCTGAGAGAATTGAATAAATTGGTGGTGCCAGAACCACAGCCATTCCCTAGAATAGAAGATTTAGTAGTGGACGTTAACGGCTGTGATTGGTATACGGCATTAGATATAAATTCAGCTTTTTGGGCTATCCCAATTAGAGAAAAAGACAGGGAAAAAACAGCCTTTATAACAAGAAGAGGGCACTGGCAATGGAAGGTACTACCATTCGGTTACAAGAATTCGCCCGCTATCTTCCAAAGAGTTCTGGCAAGTATAATCAGACGACACAATTTAAACGAATTTTGTGTAAATTATATAGACGATATACTGATTTTTTCAAAATCATTTAATGAACATTTAGAACACATTCGGTTATTTTTTGAGGCAATAAAAAAAGAAGGTTTTAAATTAAAATTAGAAAAATGTATGTTTGCTAGACACTCTGTCAAATATTTAGGTCACGAAATTGAAGATGGGAAAGTATACCCAACTAAGGATAATTTAATTTCGATTAAGGAATTTAAACGTCCAAAATCAAAAAAAATGGTTCGTCAAATATTGGGAAAAATAAATTTCTACAGAAAATTCATCGACCACTGTACACATAAGTTGGCACCACTACACAACTTATTAAAGAAGAACCAAAAATTTAAATGGTCTGAAGAATGCGAAAATTGTTTTATAGACATAAAAAAATATTTATGCACAACACCAATTTTAGCAATCTACGATAGAAATAAGGACACAGTTGTAGAAGTGGACGCAAGCCGATTGGGGCTGGGTGCTGTTCTAAAGCAAAAACAGGAAGATGGATTTCTACATCCAGTAGCATACTTCTCAAAGAAATTGACACCGGGACAAATGAAGAAAGAAGTAATGTTTTTGGAATGTTTAGCAATTAAGGAAGCGATTGTATACTGGCAACATTATCTAATAGGTAAAGAATTCATAGTCACATCAGACCATAAACCACTTGTAAATTTAAAATCAAAAGCGAGAACTGATGAAGCACTAGGAGATATGATGTTATACTTAACACAATATAATTTTAAAGTGGTCTACAAAGAAGGAAAAGAAAATATAGAAGCTGATACCTTATCGAGAAATCCAGTTTTGGAAGATTTCGAAAATAAAGAAGATTGCTTAGAAATAGTGAATATGATCAAGATAGAAGAAATAATTAATGATCAGGAATCTATTAAAGATGAAATTGAAAATTCAAAAAAGACTTTTAAAAACGGTGATATAAATTTCAAAATATTAAAAAATAATAAAAGAATATATGTATCTAAAGAATTTGGAAAAAAATTGATAGATAAAATACATAAATTCTACGGTCATATTGGTAATAATCTAATGGCAGAAAAAATAAGACCATTTTATTACTTCAAGAATATGGACGAATTAATAAAAGATTATTGTAACACATGTGAAACATGCATAAAGAATAAATCAAGGGGTCCAAGAGAAATAGGTCTATTATCAAAACTAGGACCAGCAAAATGTCCATTTGAAATAATGTCAATAGACACAATAGGTGGTTTTGGTGGTAATAGATCAACAAAGAAATATATGCATTTGCTGGTGGACCATTTCTCTAGATATGCTTGGATTTCGACATCAACTACCCAGTCTGCAGATGATTTCATTAAATTACTAAACCCGATTATAAATAAAAACGAAATAAAAATGATTTTAGTTGACCAATATAGTGCTTTAAATTCAATTAAATTTAAAAAGTATCTAAAAAGAAAAGAAAATTCAACTAATATTTACATCTATAGATTCCCCACAATCTAATGGTTTAAATGAGAGATTAAACCAGACTTTAGTAAATAGATTAAGATGTAAAATAAATGAAAAAGATAAACGAGCATGGCCGAAATTAGCAGAAGAATGCGTAAGAGAATATAATATTACAAATCATAGCGTAACAAAATACTCACCCTCTTACCTGTTGTACGAACAAAGTTCTGATATTATCCCCGAAGAGTTACACAAAAAAGAAGATATAGAGAAAGATAGAGAAGAAGCATTCAGAAACTCAGAAAAAATTTTCTCAAAAATAAAAAGAAATTTGATGTGAATAAAAAAGAACATCAATTCAAAAGAAGGAGAATGGGTATATGTTATGAATGGAAATAAATTAAACAGGGGCAAGTTAGAAGAAATAAGAAGCGGACCATTCATCATCAGCAAGAAAGTTTCAAACTCTATGTATAAACTAAAGTGTAATAAGAAAAACAAGGAAAGTGTGGTGAACAGTAGGAAGCTGAGACCTTACTCTTTTTCCCCTTATGAGAAAAAGAGTCCCTCTAGCAGAGGAGGTGTAAATTAGATAATAATATCTTATTCCTAATTTAGCGCTCTTATTATAACCTCTAGGGATTTATTAAATATTATGTTGGTAGTAGCTCTGGCTTGCTATGCACATGTCAGTTCGGTTAAGATATAAAATGAACTTGTAATTTAATATAAATAGAAGATAATAAGAATAAATTGTACATCTTTAAATACGTGATAAAGGTCTTATAATCTTTTCATTTATAGGTAAGATTATCTTCTAATTATTTATTGTATAAATTGTATTGTATATTTGTTAATAAAATCACTTATAGTT